>VXAL01002271.1:205093-348211 GCA_013399475.1 Chauna torquata | reverse complement strand
GTCTGCAGGGCTGTTCCTCACTCCTCTCACTCCCAGCTGCTGTCCTAAAATCGTAAGTCCATACAAAATCTCTGCCACACAGCCACACACTCGTTCACAGCCAGGACCTCATCTGACCCCCACTGAAATGGGACATATGACAGGTCTTGTTCTGGTGCCAGCCTGCACGGCAGAGATGGATCAAGCTCTGGCAAAGGCACCTGTCCCTCAGGTAACAAATGGACCCCAATCTCCCACCAAATGCAGTTTAGTTCAGTTTAAGGGTTAAAATTACCTGTGATTTTGGGGAGTTAGAGGTGTTATGAGCATGGGCATGGTCAATGCTGGTGTATTTTCACCTTCAGGGACAGGATTGACAGTGACACAGTGGCAGTGAAGGAACAGTCAATGAGACCAGGATGGTGGAACAGCTCATGCCATGGGAGCAGCAGTCTGGCAGCAGGGTCTATTGACTTCAGTTTGCCAAGCACACATTGTCAAGGCAATTGCTAGTCCAAGTCCCAAGCCAGAGTGAAACAATCAAGACCATGATGCCCATGTTTCTCTGTGAAAATATGCTAGTGGGCTAATCTTTCTCCCTCTTCTCCCGCTCTGTGCCCTTTGCACTCCTTTTCTTACTGAGGTAATGAAGTTAATGCATCTTAACAAGTTCCTGTGCACCAGCAGAATGATCCATATGCAAACTTCTAGCAACAGCAAGTGCAGCTTAGCTTAGCCTACACTGGAAGCCCCACTGCCTGTAGTTGCCTCTGGAAAACAAATAGCATGGATTAGCTGATGCATCATAAGTTCTCAAGGCAAGTAAATTAGTAATGTGAGTTGTCCTTTGTATGAGAGGAGAGATGGGAGGAGGAGATGCAGTACAGCAAGTACAGGTCTCTTGGCCTCTCCTAGTCAGGAGTTGGAGCAAGGAGGTTCCAGAACACAAGGGCAAAAGATTTCTACAGACTGATCTTGGCAGCCAGCTCTCTGAGGCACTTCTGAGCAAGGAATGGTACTTTTCAACTACAATTTTAACCATTCAGAGTCTGTAGCCTTGTAAATTTTCAGCATCCACCACATATAGTGAAGAGGAGTTTCTCAGGGTAAACACACATTGATGAAGTACCTCCGGTTTTTTTCTTTTCAAACCTGCCCACTGCACCGCTCCTCCCCAGCTGCCCAGCTGGAGGAAACAGAGAGCCATTGCTCCCTATATGCCTCATGCATGCCATTCCTCATTTTATAATCTCTAATTATACCCCACCTAGACCAAATCTTTTCCATACTGAAGCATCCTGGCCTGTGTAATTTTTCGTTCCGTGGGAGCCACCACGTCTGGCATCTGTGCTGCCCTTTTCCAGTCCTTCCAGTCTCTCCTTGAAGAGATGTCCAGAGCCAAGCTGCACACAGCATTCAGCAAGTAGCTGCATAACATTTGGTTCTGTTTCCTTCCTATAAATTTCTAGCTGGTAATTTGCTAATTTGCTCTGATGATTTGACCCCAGCATCTGCAGAGAGCTTAACTGTCAGGGGAAGGGGTGCAGAAAAAGCACCTCAGCATTGCTGTCAGGCACGGGAGCCCTGGCACTGATGAGGGCAGGCATGAAACTATTCTCAGTTATACTAGGGGAGCTACACAGGTTTTCAGTCAGCATGTAGTTAGCAAAGGAGTTGTCAAGCAGGAAAACAGACTGACCAGGGCTAGACTGGAATATGGGATCAAGCTGCAAGAAGAAATTGGTAGGGAGTTGCAAACCTATCAGAAGAAAGGAAAGAATCCTTCAAAGCTAAGAACAAAGCACAATCCATCGGGAGCACAGGGATGAGCTAATTGAAGCGTCTCTCTTCGTTCTTCTCCTCTTTGGCTCCAGGAGCACCTGCTATCACTTAAAGGCAGCTCTCACTGCCACTTTCTCCTTTGGTTCACATGCACTTGTTCATCCTTTGAGCTTTAATCTTTTGCCATTGATTTCCACCCTGTTAGCTGAAATACTGTCCTGCTCTTTCAGAAAGGCAATCACCCAGACCACACTATTGCAAATAATATGTACTTTGGAAAACAATGATTGAATTCCCATATTATCCGCTGAAGCAAAAAACTCTACCCTGCCAAAGACAAAATGCTCTGCAGAGATAAGATCATAGAAATTCATCAAACTGGCTTCAGGCATTTTGTAGGCGGNACCACCCCAGAGAGATGCTGAGATTAAAATGTATTATCCTTGGATATGTACGCTAACCAACCCAGTGAGTCCTGTTACTCAGAATTCAAACTATAATTCACATTCTGGAAATTGCAGATCCACCCTAAGATAAATTTCAGCTACAGTGTAAAAGAGTCAGCTACAGTTTTACATGCATATTTAGTTTGTATCCATGTATATACAAATCTTCCGATAAACTGCCATAAATCTGCTACCATATGTTTCAATGATCCAAAGGAGAATTGTGTGAACATAAGGGGTTTTATTCCTCCCTCAAAATGTCACGTGAAAAATAAAATGTATCCATGCCTTAACTGGGTGATCTGTAGAACTTTTAAGGCCATTGATTCATTTTATTATTATTATTTCACTAAAACATGGCACATTCGATGGTAGAAGCTACTGTTAAATACGAGAGCCTCAGATTCAGTATCTAAAGCCATAGCAGTAAGTACTGCAGTAAGCTCAACCCCACCTTTTCAGATGAGTGCTCCTTTTCTGGTGCCTCTGTACTGTCAGATTAGGGTTCTTCAGACTTTCATAGTGGGATGCATGGGGCTCCTTCACTCAGATATGCACGAACTGGATTCGTTGGTGAAGATACCTTAGTCTATTCTTGGATGCTACTGTTAAAACTAATAGAAATTCAGACTGAATGAACAGATAAAGCTCCAGCAATGAAGAAGAGCCATCCAAAGAACTTCCAAGACAGTTATATACATTAAGGTATTAGTAACAGTGAAGGTGAAATAAGTAAATGAGCTCAGTCTGTTCCATAGTTACCCTGTTTGCTAGACAAGAAGCAGTTTTTGCACTCAAGCAGCATGCTGTGAAGGCACCATCACCTGGAAAACATGATCTGGGTTGACATTTCAAGAAGGTCGTGGAGCTGGCAACCATTGCTCTATCCTACTCTACTGAACTTCATCTGAAGAATCAAGAAGAGAAAAGGATGCCCAACCCAAGTTCTGGTGACATCTCTCTCTCATGCTTCTTCTTTGAGATGTTTTTCCTCAGTTCCAGGTCACTAGACTCTTTGGCTATTTGATCTTGCCTGTCTTATCACAAATAGATCCCATTTTGATAGCATTTTCCTCTTCCTCATGCCATTTCCTGGCTTTTGTTTTGTAATTATGTGGTAGTAATAGCTCTTAAAACTTCCTGCAAGGGTATTACGTCCATTACAACAGCAATTCCATTTTAGTAGCAATTCACATATAATGGAAAGAGATATTAAACTGGAGGTGGTTACGATAAAAATCATACTATTATAAAAACAATATAAAGTTAAAAACAGTATTACAACAGAAATATTTTAATAAAGGCACTAAATAAACACAACAAAAGAAAACAAGAGATGAAAGGCACAATAAGAACTTTTACTGCCACACTGATTTTGCTCTGTTATTAATATATTGATAGGGTGTTTCATTGCAACAGCTCCGTAATTTTATCATAAACACATGCCATAGAGCATCTTTCTTGCAGGCAGTGTAATTATTTCATTTCCTTTCCAGTGATAGGAAAGGGCATGTGTGGTAGATGGAAATGGCAGAGCGAATTACAGACTGGATGTGAATCCTGTCCTGCTTCACAGGAGGATGCATTTGCTGCTTTTCCTCTACCAGAGGAGCCAGAGCCAAAGCAGGGAGAGCTGACCCATAAGGACCTTGCCAGAAGAGTGTGTGGCATGAAGGCGAGTGGTGGCAGCATTGACCCCACAGTGCCCAATCTAAAGCACATATGGAGTTAAAGTAGGCCTGCCTGGGTAAAGAAATCCCTTCTGGAGATGTACAAATTCATGTTAAAAAGTCTATTCGTCTTTGCTGGGGCCTCACACCTTCTGCAAAGAAGTATCAATAAAATATGTTATTGTGTTTAAAAGCTGAATCTTTACCTTTTTCTTTGGGAGTGAAGGTCCTCTCCCCTTGGCACAGAAAAATATGGAGAAAACTCTTTGATTTAACATTTGCATATGTAGTAGTTTCTACTCAGAATGAAGATGTGCTCAGCAGGAGAGAGATGGGGGCCAGGGGAGGGAAGAGTTTTTGAATTATATCCACAATTGTCCAAACATCTTATTTTGAAATTTTATAAATCAAATAGAGGCAGAGAGCTCAAGATTTCAGCCTCGGTTTTGTTCCCTACTCCTGGGAGTCCCAGCTATGGCGGGGCTCCTGGAGTTTGAGCTTGAAGAAAGCTTATCTGGCTCCCCAGTCACCTGAACAGTCCTCAGAGCCCAAATTCCCACAGCACCAGCTGGACTGTTATTACCTTTATCAACTTCTCTACCCTATTATTTCACACAACCCCAAGGACTTCATTACCTCACTGATAAGTTGGGGTAAATGAAGATTTCAGGACTTATAAAATCATAAAAGTCATCTATTCACACACAGTGTTTTTCAGCTCTGTCATAGCAACAACTTTTTCTTTAGTTATTTAATTAACAAGGAAAACATAAGCAATCACCAAATAATTTAACTGTGGGGATGGAAGTCTTTGCCATAAGCTTTATTTTTAATAATTTTCATTCAACCTCAGCCCCTAAGTGTTTTTTTCCCCAGAATATTTTATAGGAAACACTAGTCCTTTAAAAGCCTGGAAAGCCTAAGAAGCCACTGAAATCTGTAACTGAAATGCAAATGGAAAGCCCTTGGCACATCAAATCAATTTTGCTATTAATAAGAAATGGAAATAGAATGTGACATGGAAAAGTCCCGATGCCCTACATAAAGGTAGGGTTCCCTAAGTGATCTGGTGCAAAACAGAAATTCTTGTTTGCTGTAGTCACATTTCTAAATCGCTCCATTATCGGTGATAATGTGATTCAATTAACAGGCTGCTGCTTGGCGACAGAAGCTATTTTATTCAAGGTACAGACCTCCCATAAGATCATAAAATAAACCTTTCCAAGCTCATGTCCACAGTGTCTGGCCTCACTGCATTTACAAGTGCTCCAAACCAATTCATGAGAAGCATCAGCTCTGTGTCCTGCTGCCCTGGTACTACCCTGGTATGAGGATACCTTGGCCAGGGAGAACCTCGCTGTGCCCGGATTCATTATCAACACCTGACTCTCATGATCGTGTTTCGATGTTTGATCCAGAGATCACTGAAGTTAATGGAAAGATTCACCTTTACTTAATAATCCATCCTGTAAAGAGAGTGGGGGAGAGCAGAGAGGATTAACTTTTAAGGGAATGAATGATTCATGTAATCAATAAACAGAAAGAATTTGCATAGTCAAACAAGGTATTATTCTGAAAAGTTTTACAGGGAACTTTACTTTCTATCCAAAACTTCCCTGAATGGAAAGTTTTGAACCAGACACAGTTTTTATATGTTTTATTTGTTTTTGAAGAACCACTCTATGCAATCTTATTTGAACATAATCTACTATAATTTCATACAGAGCAGAGACAAAAAGCTAGACATTTATATGGATTTTCTGATGCTTCCAATCAGAGTAGAGATGACTCACTTCCTAAAAAATAAGAAAACAGTCATTTAACAAACCAGGAAAAGTTTTTTGATTGCAAGGGTGCCTTCTGTTGGATTGATGTAAGAACAAGGTGCGCACTGTTGTGTTCATGAGAGTTCTGGCAGTAAGGACCATGTGTGGCTGGAGCAGAGTTAGGGGAGCTATCTTGGCCTTTGCAAGCTACCAGGGAGTCAGCCTGGAGATCTCCTCCCAGTTTCTGTCCCTGCCCCTGATTCTGCTCAGGTCAGATCCTTAATGCTTGTCTGCCCTGGGTCCTGTCACCCCATCTGCCTGAGTGCAGAGCATCTTCTCTCAGTTCTTGATCAAAATGCACCTTGAGTGGCAGGAGGGAAGCTGTGCTGCAGTGTACTTCACATATGCGTATGTCTGGAAAATAATAAAATCTCTGTAGGGCCTCATTTAAGATGCTGAAAGCTGGCTGACGTGTGACCTTAATGCATGAAACGCCAGCTTCACTTTTCCATTTTCCTCCCTTAATAGACAATAATTACATTAGTGGGAGATTTCAATCCAAGAGCAACCTGCTCCTCTGACATGAACAGAAGTACTCTGGTGATTTCAGTGTCTTTCGAATCCCACTCAGGAGGCCCCTAATTCAGCAGGATGCTGAGTACCCTCCTCTGTGGTTGACTTGGGTCTGTCTTCCCCTGAGGAGTTTGGGGAGATCCACAGCTTCTAGGACATTGATGTCAGAATGGACTAGAAGGGGGTGTTGCAGGGGAAGGTGTGACTGTAAAGCTGGTAGCCACATGCATGACCACCCCATGAAAACACCCTGGCACAGATTTTCAGGTTTCAGTATATATCACTGGTGTGCACTCAGTCAATCAGTATAAGCTGAAATCCTGGCTGTTATCCTGAATCCAGCGAGCCACGGCAAAGCTGACACAGATGCATTTGTCCATGTGCAATCGTGCCTTTCCTGGCTACACAAGTGTGTTTTAATTCTGTCATTTGCTGCTGGGGTGTTACTTGAGCAGCACAGAAACTGTCTTTATTTATTGGTCCTGCTGAACTGGTGCCCAGGAGTGATTACCTGATGATAAGATTTATCTAGTATATCAAATTTATTTGTATAAATTGCCTAAAAGGAACATGTGGCAGAAAAGGAGAAAGAAGAGACTGAAAATGTCATTGTTTCAATCCTGTTGTCTTTCCAATATGAGCAGTATTTTACCCGGTAAATTGCTGTCTATTATGAACTATGCTGCATACGTTTGTCCCCTCTTAGTACCAGTTCAACAAACTAAGTATCTTGCTGTGGGTTAAATGCAATGTTAAATCATGCTGTCTCTCAACAGAAATATATAGATGGGTGGTTATTTCGCTAGAAAAATGATGTATGCTCCCAGGCCATTAGGGAAATAATACCAGCAAAAGTCCTATGGTATAAAAAATATAGGAGCTGAATTTGCAAGCCAATGTTCAATCACAGTAGCCTTGAACAGCAGGTTAAAGTCAGAGACGGCAGTAAATCCAGCCATGGCTCTTTAACCAGTAGAGCCACAAGCATGGATCTTGTGCCAAGAAATAATTTAAAGGTAAGGAAAATCACTCCCAAAGCTTATTCACAGATAAATAGGGAAAAAACTGCTACACCTAGAGGTTCCAATCCCCATATGCTGACAGCTATGGATGTGGCTCTGAGCAGGTTCTGGCATGTGTGTAAGGACTCGGGCACTGTGCTGAGCATCCTGCCCTCACATAGAACAGCATCACGGCACAGCTTGGACTTTACAAATCTTCATGATTGTGGGTGGTAAGGCCATGGGAGGAGATTTTCGGAAAGGGTAAATCTATTCCATTCCCAAAATATCCCTGAGCTGAAGTTTGTGGGAATAGGCAATGTCAAGGCTTCTGTCTCTCTGAATAAAATCTCTAAATTGAGTAAAAGAAGACCATATGGAAAAGAGGCATAAAGCAAAATTTAGCCCACCGGAAGAGCTGACCCACAGGTATCTCTGAGTGTAATGTCCTTTGCTGGAGATAAAGCTTGCAGAGAGCAGCCGTGTGCCTCCTCCCTGCCCTTACATCTGGCCTCCCTTGCTGCCTCCAGGCCAGGGGACTACTGGCCTTAGAGTAGTTAGAGTAAAGTCCAGGTTGTCCTACACATCCCAGCACACAGCCTTGTACCTGGGGGCTCTTGGACACAGCTACACCAAACTGCCTCACCAGGGTCCATGCTATTCTTGACCACAAAGGCTAAGCCCTGTGTATGTAATTAAATCAGCATTTTTGCAAGTCTAATTTGCAATGTTTTTTACATTTGCTTTCTTTTAATGAAATATTTCCCTTTTGCTCCCAGCAACTATGGCTGTGCTGGAACCACTTAAAACATCCCTTTGCCGTGAGTCCCAATACTGGTGGTAGGCATAAATGAAGGCCTTTTGGAGAAAAGAAATCCATTTATTTAGCTAAACTTCATCAAAAGAAGTAAGTTCAGTTCTCACTTTACAAGTATGCACAGAAGAAGTGTCATCATTTCTCTGGCAATACTTGGAAAATTCTGCAAACCTGCAGCTGAAATGCAGTGCAAGTCTGACCACAGAAACAAAGACAGGGCTGCAATATCCGCCGAACACCAGTAAGGGGAGATGAGACTACTCCAAAGCACTCTCCTACTGCTTTCCAGCCACTTTTGGATAAGGTCGGGTTTTTTGCTTGGTTTCCACTACAAAAACAAAACCTGTGGGTTGCACAAAGACTCCCTCTTGCACAGGCACCTGACAGCAGTTTAATTGTAGTTAATAAGCAATAAAAGTGGGTTTTGTTTGCTGTATTTCTGGGATGTCGGTCCTCTCTTTGAGTGGAAAAAAAGCCTGTCAGGTCTCATGTTTGGAGAGTGAGAGGCAGACAGTGTTCCCCCATACAGCCCCACAACCCCATGCACATCCCTCCTGTGTGCTGGAAATGCTGCTAGCCCAGGCAGCGGGCTAGTGGGTCTTACACTTGCAGTTCTGCCCTACCAAAGATACAGGGTCTTGGAGCATGTGTGCAGCCACACTCCGCAATGCAGGGATGTGCCACCATGACACTGTGCCTCTGCTGGGAGCAGCCCTGTTGGACACCCACTGTGACAGAGCAGACACAGTCCCAGCCCCTGGCCCCACACCTCCGCAGACCAGGTAGGAGCCCAGAAGATGTCTAGAAGTTTCATGCTCCGTTGCCTCTCCAGTGCACACATCAGTCCCTCCCATACCTCAGACAAGCACAATAACGCAAAGAAATTTCCAGCGAACCATTTGTCGCCTGTCATGGGCTCCTCTGGGTCAAGTTGTGACGGAGTCGTGTCAGCCTCTGTCCCACCAATGCACACTGCTGAACCAACAGGGTATAAGAAGACATCAACTGCTAGCAATGCATCTTTTCATTAGGTCTGAAAGACACTGAAGACAAGTGCATAGGCCAAAACCTCTTACGGGTTCAGCCTAGTCACAATTTACACTGCTTTGTGTTGTCCATCTCTGATATCATGAAACAAACATTAATAAGCCAACTATGGATAGGTCTGTGAGCCCTCTGTACAGTTTATTCTGCAACAGCTGATGAAGACCTCCAGTATTTTCATCCTCACCAATAACTTATGAAATCCTACAGGCACAGAGAGGCCAGAATGACTTGATGACAGAACAAAGTCTTGAACATGGAGCCTCAGCCTTTATGTGCTAACCAAAGGATCCAGCTGTGGATCAATCCCTCACATCAGAATTGCACTACAATATACCTAGTTCCATGGCAGCTTCCACAGTCTTCATTATTTGATCAGCACTGTACTTTATTGCAAGACAAAGAAAGCAATCAGTCAAGGCTTTATCTTCACTCTCATGCTCACACTGGTATCACTTCATATCTCTATCTCAGCACTTTCATGGCTCTCATAACAATAGCAATCTCACAATCTTTAATGTACATGTCTTACAACAGTCCAGTGAGGTGTGACAATATTATTATTCCCATTAGAAGACTAACCACAGAGCAACAAATTCTCATATTCACGAAAAGTGTCTAAAGCCTTATCCCTGACAGGTAATACCCAGGGATAACAAATAAAACACCATCATCAAGGTGACATCAGTAAGACTTACTTCCTCAAACAGAAGTTAGGTGCCTAAATACACTTGTCGTTGTAGACAGACACAACTTCTCTGGGTCTCAGAGGTCTCTGTTGGAGCTGAGAGCCCAATGCCACATTCCAGGTCAATACCTTGTCCACCAAACCATTCTCAAGTAAAGATCAAAGTTAGCAAAATGTTCCGGTGTAAAGGGGAGGAGAGGTGACATAGGACTCACTTTGTGGCGATGCTCAGGGCTGGAGTAGCATGGATAGAGCCAGTGATTATCATTAAAGACTTAAAATCTCTTCTTGCCTAACTAGTGTTCCCACTTGTGTGAAATCTTTGGGGAACAGAGGACATTTCAGTATCACCAGCAATTGTCACCATTACTTTAAAAGATCTTCCCAGAGTCATACAGTGCCATGCTGCATTGCTGAGGAGCATGTCTGCTTGGGACAATACACACACCCAGCAAATAGCTGGGAGGGTGAAATGGATGAACTGCAGAGGGAGGGAAAAAAAAAAAAAAAAAAAAAAGGAAAAAAAGAAAAAAAAAGAAGAAAAAGAAGGAAAAAAAAAAAAAAAGAAAGAAGGACCAAAAAGAGGGATGGAGATATGCAGTTGAGGTCCCACACATGCTTCTGTGAGCCCTTTGCCACAGCTCTGTCACATTCAGGGCAATTTCTCTGCCTCTGTGGAGTTCATCAGCCTCTGGAGAGGCCAATCCACCCTGCCAGACACCATGAGAAGCTCACGAGGTTCAATCCTGTGGTGTACTTAGGTTCCTCAAATATCAGGCCCAGTAAGGTAACTGAGGAGCAAATTTTTTTTGCACTTGTAATTGCAAGGAATTGCCTCTAGCGTCCTCCCTCACACTATTTCTTTACCTCTCTCCTGTATTAAGCAAACTCTGGACAGCTACCAGCATGCTCTTATAGGCTGGTAATTGTCAGGATAACACTAAAGGATGAAGATATCTGGAGTAAGTACATCACACAAAAGTAATGTTTCTTCTTTGCTGTCCCACTCTTCTGAGACCATTTGGTTTCAGCAGTGAAGCAATTATCCAGGCTAAGCATCAGGGGAGGGGAGCACCGTGGGCAGGGAGCAGGTTCAGCAAGTCAGCCCTGAAACAGGAGTACAGGTCCTCATTCCTATAAATGAAAGCATCAGGGTAAATGTCTAATGGGACACCAGAGCTACCTTAATCCCCAGTTGTTGTCATGGTTTGCATAAAGTGGCATGGCAGAGTAACCCAGTGTCTATCTCAATTATTTGTATGGCATCCATGGTAATAGTAACTGAGAAGCCTCATGATCTTTCATGTATTTGTCCATACAGCAGCCAGGCAAAGAGGTTTTATCCTGTCCCTTACTATAGGAAGGATTATTGAGGAAACTGACAGCATGTCCCCAATGATAGATCCAATACACAGGTGAGTTTGTATTTTCTAAACTGGACACATAACCATAATTTCAGGGTTGTGGGTTTTACTTACTGAAAGCTTACCCAGTGCTCCAGGTGGAAAACACATTAAGATTTATGCTTGGACGTAATACCAGTAATGCGAGAAGCATGGAAATACCTTAGTTGGATAAATGGAAGAGTCTCCTTTCCAGCAGGCATGTTATTAGTAGAGCCCGTACTGCTGCAGCCGCCCAAAATATTACATATACTTACACAACCCCTAATCTGCCTCTGACTGAATGGAGGCAGTAAGTTGCCCAAGCCAGAAGTAAAATTTCCAGTAAATTGGAGAATTGTTCCTAAATCTTCCAAACAGACAGACACCTACTGCATCTCAGCAGAAGCAGACTACCTCTGATCCATTTGCAGTTGGTGACACAAAGTCCTAAAACATTGCATTGGGTGTTTTGAATTCTCCTTGCTGAATAAAGTAGATTTGTAGTTATTAAACATTTACTAAATATCTAGTCCAGGTCACACATCTGGCCTGAATGTTTCCCTTGAAGCTAACCTTGAATATCATTAAGAACTTGGTCTCCTTGATTGAGCTACATTGTTTAAGATGATAAAATGTGAGCAAAAGACATAATTAACAGGCTGGTTGGTTACATGAATATTCCTCCCTGAAGTATTATGATGACATTTCTTCTCTTAATGCCTGAGTGACTTTGTTGAAGTAGTTGACTATTGTCTTATGCATTACTTTACTGCATGAGCTTGAGGGGGGAAAAGAAATGTTAAAAAATGAAATCAATTTCCCTTTCAAGCCCCAAACACTTTCTGCAGCAACCTTACCTACTCTCTGAGGACTCTATAATATACTGAGAAAAAATAAAAAAAAAAATTGTGGGAGTTACTGGTTTAAACCCAGGCACCACCCCTCTATGTTTTTAAAAGATTTTATCAGGAACAAAACAGATTATGAAAAAGGACAGAATAGTTCTGGATGAATATTCCAGAACTATAGCTAATCAATTCTGCATACATAAGATATAAGCAGCTCACCAAGCTGCTGTATATATAGAATCCAACCTTAATTAACTGTGTGTGTGGATTTTGGATTACTGAAAAAGTATGTGTTGTTAATTTAATAAATCTTCATAAATGTTGCAGGTAGCAGCGACCACCACAAGAACCATTACAAATTGACCCTTTTCAAATCCTCATAATCCTGCACTGGAGAGATATACCTAATTGGGTTCATTAAAAGTAAACATTGATTGACAGGACCATTGGGATCCTTAAAAGGGCTATGCAGTCGAATAGAATTGCTGTTTTCCTGATCTCCAGAGCAGCAGCCGGTCATTTGTGCCTTCTGCCGTGGTCCTCAAAATCAGAAGGAAACCTGACAGCAAGTAGTGCTTAAGGCAGCAAGGAAGAGTGTGGGGTTACATTTGCAGTTAAGAGTTCTTAAATATGGAACATTTTCAGAGTCAGATCACATTCACTTCCATGTGTCTGGTGGGAAATGCACATCACAAATAAATATGGAGGTAAGGGAATTTAGGACCTTTGAACTGTCATTGACTCTTGTTAAGACTTTGGGACTGTTCCTCCAATGTTTTATGCTTTGCAAGTCATTAGCGTCTGTGCAAACTGAGTGTACGAAAATATAGGCAAATCAATAGTATATTACATAGGCATCTGTAATTACATAGCAGTGGGGAATTGGGCTTTGGGACTTTTCAATTGTTTTCTATTGCAAATGGTGTTCAGACACCATTTGGGAAATCATGTTTTGGTCAGAAGGTAGGTGTTTTGCTCAGAGTGGGTCAGTGGTATGGAGGTAATCAAAAAATATGGATCTTTCGGGCCTTAAAAAAAAATATCTCTGTCTCTAAATATCCATTTCTGAGTCCAAGCCAAAAAAAAAATTTTTTTTATTGGCTTATTACATAGCTTGAATGTCATCTGGCTGGAACACCCATGCCATTGTGAATGCTCAGATACCGCTTTAGAAATCTACTTCAATACACAATTTTCCCTGTTTAGATTGTCTGTTTTGAAGTCAGACTCCAGTATTTTCCTCCATAGAATGTGTAAACTTATGTCATCTTTCTGTATTCCAGAGCTATACAGACTCACGAGCACTTTAATGACCTCTGAAAAAGTTGCTGCACTTCAGGTAACAGTCTACATAATTGTTCCTAATATGCAAAGAATATACAGTGACTTAATGTGACCTAGCATAGATCTCAGAACAGTGTCAGATACACTGGAGCTTCTCCCAGTTCCCATGATCAACAGCACACATGAGCAGTTACTCTGGACCTGCTGATGATCAGTAACTTGCCTGACTGCCAGAGTTGCACGTGTCTGAGCCCTCTGCTTCATCTGTTACCTTAATTCTCCTGCATCAAAAATCTCCCAGAAGCCACAGGAGTCTGTCCCAGTTATTTCCCCCACTGCTAGCTCTGGTTTCTCACAGCTGTGTGAAGCTGAGATACAGAGGCATCCCATGCAGGGACGCAGTAGTTCTGCCTCTTCCAGGACAGAGCAAACGCTTCTGAATGGGCTGCAGTGGAGATGGAGGCACTTCATGTTTCGTTGCAACTCGAATGTGGTAAAGAAGTGGAAGTGTCAAAAAGGATTAGTGTGTCAGTGGTTAAAATGATAGTAGCATGAAGGGACTGAGGGCTGCCAAACCAAAATAACAAGAAATTGTCTCTGAAAGCACTCCTAACACATCATTTTGACAGATGTGCATCTCCACGTTAACACTGAGTTACATGGAAGAGCAGACTTCTGTAGCAACCTCTCTGACCTGGGACTGGAAGGAAATTTTGGGATGGACTGAGCAGAAATCATATTCAAAAACAGCTGTCTTGGTAAGATCAGAGAAGGTTCTGGCCACTGCACCAGTGCAAGCTGAAGGATGGGGCTGAATATGCAAATAACACATCTTTTGCAGTTTTAGGCTTTAGCAGGACCCAAGGTGGTAGATATCAGCCACCACACTGAAGTGACCTTCATCCTGGGAATCCAGACTCATCTACTGTCAGAAGGTCTGCACTCCAACTGGAAAATGTCTGGACGCTCACAGATTGCAAGTTTGGAAACTCATGCCAGGAGCTCACAGAGACCAACTGCAGGCACCTAGCTGAAGAGGCCAGTATTCCTTGGTTCCCTTTGGTGATGATGGAGAAGGAGAAATTTCTTCAGAAGACAGTCCAGTTCACCCTCAGAATTCAACCCTTTCATCCCATGCTTGCATGAGAAGTACTAGGAAAAGAGGTTTCTACCTTGAGCATGCAGAAATAGTCCTCCCTTTCTGCTTTATCCACTCCACTGCCCTCTCAAGGATCCTGCTCCCAGCCAGCATCTGCTTTGGTCCAGACTTACCTCCCTTTACTGCTTAGTCCAAGAGCAGTGGAATTGCGAGCTGAGTTTGACAGGAGCACCTCAGTATTTGTGCTGCACCCCTGACGTGTGCTGTGCCTTCCTCACCTGCTTTGGATGGCTGGGCTTCAGACCATTTGCCAAGAACGCAGTAGCCTTGAATGCCAGCTGGGATAAATGCACTGCTCTGACAAGCACCTTGTGGGAATCTGAAAAGGAAATAGCACAAAAAATTAAACATAAAAAGGTAAACACTGGTTTTATAGGATTGCTGCTTGCATTTCTGCCTGATTTCTTTGGAGTTGGTTTCCTGACAAAGTAAAGTGAAACCCGTTTGTTAGATGTGCAGCACAGCCTGTGCAGTGCCCGGACTGCCTGCTGCTTCATACTTATTAATTGAGAAATCTTTGGGCAAATTGCCACTAGAACCACAACTTTGTTGATAAACTCAGCAGTTGCTGGTACTCCAGCAGCATGCAAAGAAGCTGAACGAGACTGATTACGCTGTGCAGCTATATCTGCAGAAGCCTGATTATATGGTTTGCTTCCTAATTAAACATCTAAATATCCATTTACCAAGGAAAGCGAAATTGAGGAATCTTCAATTACAGCAGCCTTATGTGGAATAAGAGAGCCAATGTGAAAATTCCTTGACTGTAAGGACATTTTATGGGCCAAGCCCTCTCCAAAAAGCTGTTTGGCACAATGAACATATCCTAAATCTTGTCGCTTGTTCATGAGCAAGGGTGAAATTAAATCACGTGCAGAAGAAGCAGTGAAATCAGCTTCTATCTCAGCTTCCATTTTGGCCTGGGACAGAGCTGTAGTCATGAGCAGGAGATGCCACAGCATGGTGTCTGCTACACAGGGACTGCTCAGAAAGCAGCACAGAGACTTTCTGAAACAGCTCCTTGGAACGAAAACCTCCATTCCAGTAATTACTCTAGTGGCTTCTGAAGGACTGAGTGCAACACATTCACCAAGTAGAAGAGGCAAGGCAAGGAGGACAGAGGGATAATTTATTTTGTAATTTCTTTTTTCTTGTTCCCTCACTACCTTGTCTCTCCCTGACACTGAATCAGACATTTGCAAGCATACCCAAACACTGAAATTACCATATGGGCTCAGCAGGATACCTGGACATGATTTTCCCCATCACAGTTACACATTAGATCTCATCCTGATCTTTAGCATTTAACAGCATTATTTCTGATGTGAATAATTAAAAATCAAAGTAAAATGGCACTGCAGTTTTTTTCTGTGGAGGAGCTATGGCAGCTAAAGGATGTTGCCATGAGAATAAAAGACTAAAAATTAACCATCAATAACTTTAAACATGGTGATTAGCAGAAGAGAAATTCTGGAAAAGGCTTCTGATGGATGCTGAAGGCTGGGAGTTATTACATTGTCATTTGCGTTAAGGTTGGTACATTTAGAAATGAAATTTTGTGATCTCATTGCTGTAACAGGGGACTTGGTTTAACATCTAGTGCATCCCTATGCTTCTAGGTCACCATTCAGCAGATCTCAAAGTTTGTTTCTTCATTGTCAGTATTTAGGACTGTGATTTCAAGGAAAACACAATCTTCATGAATGCTCTTAGTACCCTGTTGGTCAAAAGGTGCTAGAAGGAAAAAGTGACAGAAAAGTTTGAAAACAGAGTAAATCATTTTTTGCTGGAAAACATTCTGCCAGAACACAAACAATCTTTGATTTCATTTGTATTTTACTTGTGTGGATGCCTGCCCTGCTTCTTCATTATTATTGTTGTTGTTGTTATTCAGATCAGCTAAGTCACTTGCACAAGCCTGGTACAGCTATGGAAATGGGGAGGGTAAAGGGTTAATGGAGAGAGATGCTGATCAGGATCAGCATAACTGACAGTGATCCTAGGAGTGAGGGGAGATGTATTATGGAACCAGTCTGGCATCCAAAGGAGGACCGGGTGAAGAAGGTAGACCTGAAGGTGAGCGTGACAGACACAGTGCAGGTGAGAAACTGCTCTCGTGTATCTTCTGTCCCAGTGGTTGCTGAATATAACAGAAAAGTCCTGAAGCACTTTAAAAAAAAAAAAAAAAGATCCTACAAAACCTCAGACTGCTTTCTAACTGTCTCCCTGGGTAACAGCTGTTCTGTTTGTTTGCTTTTCTGTACGCCCATGCCAAGCAGAGAGAGTGCCTTAGCTGGCTGCTCCAGCAGACTGTCACCCTCCCCACCAGCCATCGGAGGCCAGCGACTCATACTCTTGAAGTGTGCATTTTAGCTGTATGTTTAAAAGACAGTTTTGCTCTTAGTCTTTCTGAAATCATATTTATTCCAACCTGGAGTAGAAACAGAAACTTTGCACCAGATGCTTTAAGATTAGGTTAGCATCCTCTAACAGAAAATGACTTATTTAACTATATGAAGAAAAAATAGCTTTTCTCTTACAGTTTTCTGTTTATGTGAGTATTTTGCTGTATGATCATACTCAAACTCATGTTTGTGGAAGCTGGTCTAAGTTCGTACTTTCCATTGCCTTTAAAAGGGCTATATCCGTTTGTAGCCAAGGCCAGGTGAGGATCTACTGAATTGCTTCACAAAAGTCCACTTCTTACCTCTAACATACGATCTTACCTCCATCTTCCATATGGCTCTTTGTTAGAAAAAAAGACCACCACAGAAACACACCCCTTCATTACAGTGTCTGAGATACCACTGATGGCATTTGCAATATTAAGGGGAGGATAGAAGTACCAAATGATTAGGACCAGGCACAATCAATTCATGGGCACACAGTTTAGCTCCAAATTTAGTGGTGAGAAGAATCAGTTGCACATCAGAGATGAAAAGAAATGACAAAAGTCATGAAATAAATTACATACTACTGGACTGTTACATATTATTACCCTACCAGCAGTCTGAAGTACGTAACATTAAAAGCAGTCTATAAGTTGCTTTGTATAAACGAAAAGCATGTGGTTTAAAGGAAACCATAGTCACTTAAAGTTATCAAGTTTATCTAAATAACAAAAACAGATACAATAGCATCTCAAGAGTAAGTTTCTCTAAGAATAAAGCAGGCCACAAATGGTTCAGTAATTCCCAAGGAGCTGGTTGGGGCTGATTGTGCTATTTAAGCCATGTGTCTTGCAGGTTACTAATGTGAGAAACAGTCTGCCTGCTGTGTTTTAAATTACCAGCCACTGCCAGCCCATTGTTTTACGCAATTCCCCCTCTGGATAGATATATTTATTCATAAATAGCTGGCTGTTCAGTGAGTCTCCCTCAGCTTTGTGGGACTCACTAAAACAGTATATTTCTGTAGCCAGCTTGCACCAAACATGTCCTGTACAAGCTTCTGTGAGCTTTGCTCAGATGTATCACAAGTGGGTCACTTGTGAAGCCTGAAAGAGGGTCAAGAATCACTTACTAAATATTGTAGTTGGTCACAAACCTCTGTTAAGAGAAGAAAGTCTACAGGCTACAGGCAGGAGGGGTAACATTGCAGCTTGTTCCAGACTCTTCTCCAGTCTGAGGGCTCTGGTTAAAAACTGTCCTTGTGGACATGGCTTGGTTTGCCACAGGCTAGAGTCACAGTGATGGCACCAACACAGTCCAAACCTGACTGCATGCTGTAAAACAACATTATCTGAGGTCATTTCTTGCACTACAGGTCTCATTGACTTCATAAAAAAGGAGGCTTTCAGCAAATGAACAGTCCCAGTGAAGGAGCACACCTGCTGCACAGGTGGTTTGGTGGCTATCCACAAAAGCCATCACAGCTGAGCATATTTAAGCCAGCAACAAGTGACATGCCCAGCCTTGGTGTTGTAGGTAGCAGTGATGTCAGTGAAGTAGAGACTTTGGGGCAGGAGCACTGACCATGGTGTCCATCTCTGTGTGAGGACAATGAGCACAGTGCTGAGCAGGTGGGCCAGGAACAATGACAGAGTGAGAGGCCAGAATCCAACAGGCAAGTGGATAAAGGCAGAAAGGGGTTCTCATCCCTCTTCTGACAGCAAGCATCATAATTATTCTGTCAACTAGGGAGTGTCCAAGCAATTGCAGTACTGATGGTGTGCTGTCGGCTGATGTTTGCCACACTGTGACTCTGTGTCCAGAGGTGAAAACCATATGGAGCAACACCACACTTAGCCATAGGATTATGCCAGAGTAAAATGTTCAGGCAAAGAACCTCACAGCCTGCACCAAAAAGGCAGGGATATCAAAGGGCCGGTAAGACTAAGGTTCAAATTCGTATTTTTTCTCTCTTTCACTTGTATCCTCAGTTTGAGGAAGAGTTGAAAGCTTTATAAGTTGAAGACTTAAGCATACAGTGAATTTCTGAGCAAAGTTATTACCTCTGGTGCCTGCAGCAAAAGCGCCCCTTGGGGCATTCGACAGGATATAGTGGTTGACTTGATGATGGAAGCAGAGAAGTCCTCTCCATGGAAGGTTTAGTGTCTTGAATTTACTGATAACGCACTCTCCTCCAGTAAATCACAATTCCACTTCACCCACTTAGATGTCTATTCTGTACATTGCTGATGTACAACAAAATGCAAACCTCCCATAAAAGTAAAAGAATATGTAAAATATATTCTGATAAACGAAGAGAGATTTCTGAATTGGGAAAAGGCCTTGGTTTATATTTAAAATGAACTCTCTGAGACGCAGTTACAGACAGAGAGAGATGTAGAGGTGCCCATGTAGGGCATGCACACCTCACCCCAGTAGGTCCGCACCAGGACTTCACTACGGGTGCCAGTTTGCACTCCAGTAAATCCTCTTTATCTTTCCCTTTGCAGCCCAACAAACTCACTGCAGGGAACTCACATTCAGTGCAAGGTCACCCTGAGAGATCCCCCGGCTCCCATGTCTCCTGGCAGTACTTATTTAAATGTCATTCTGGACTTCAGGAAAAAAATTTCTGTGCCCAAGCATAAGGCAGGTGTGATCAGGCTGGCCAGGCAGAGGCATCCACATCCGAGCTAGTCCTTCACACCAAGGGGAGAGGAACAAGATGGGACTTGTCTGCTGCTAAAGTGGACTTTTAAATTAGGCTGGAAGAATTGCCCCTAAAAGCACTTGTTGGTCTACAGTGGGAACCTGGGGTGACAGCATTGAGATGGAGGTGACAGTGAATGTCAGAGGAGCTGAACCCTGACTTTGCAGTTAGTGAGAAAATCTCTGCTCTGGGGAGGGGAAACTCCTACAAAGGGTTAAACTTCTTGTGCTTTCACTCCATGCAGATGAGCATGGATTTGCTGCCAATTTTTGCCAGTTGGCTGACATGAAGAGGAATTGAAACAAAGCTGGACCTTTTGCAGGTTCAGCTGGTTGGCACAGGAAGGAGAGAGGGAGAGAAGAGATGCTGTGCTTACACGCCTGCAGCCCGTGTGCGGTGTGGCTAGCAAGGGATAAAGCAGAGGTCCCTGTCCCCTGCCTGTGCAGCAGAGCACTTGGACTCTGGTTCCCATGGCAGCTGAACCCGATGGGCAGCCAGCAATGCAACTGTGGGCGCTAGGTCCCCACGCTGACCCCATCCCACTCAGTCCACGTGCCTTCCCAGCCAGATACCTGAGCTAAGGTAGCCATCGTGGCTCCCCGGAGAGACTCTGTCACAGGGCTATTAGCTGATCTTTATAGAGCTCTCAGGAGGGGATAACTGCTCTCCGTGACTACCTAGGTCTCTCTGATGACAGTACAAGGGCTCCCAGTTTGGGCTTTTGTACAGCCAGCAAGTTTGATGGTCTGTGTGCCGCATACGGTGCACGTGAAGAGCAGGGTGGCACTCCCCCTCTTCAGAGAGAAGATGGCTACCTCCCCTGGAGGCACCCAAAACTGTGCTGGAGTAGAGTGGTCTGGTTGCTTATTCACCCCAGAATCGAAGCAGATTTAGGACAAATTTAGTTCATCAACCCAAAACATGGCAATCCTTGCTCACAGGGATCTGGTCCCTGCGAGGACTCTGAGAGGTAACCGGGGTTCCCAAGTGCTCAGTGCGTGGTTATTGGGCTGGCAGCCCTGGCAAACAGTGCAGATTAAAGGAAACCAGGCTGCTTTAATTTATCCTGAGGTCTCGGCTCTCCCTAAAACACCAATCTGTACAGTCGGTCACAGCCTGCCTGCACGTTTGTATAAATCAAGCCTAAACAAAACGTGGACACAAGAGCCGAGTTTTGCGCACTTATTCAAGAAGCAGCCTGGATGACGGGATGTCAAATCAAAATGCATCCTTCCTCCAGCTCCCCATTTCACTCAGCTGTCCCATTCCAGCAGTAAACTGGAGCACAGCCAGCATCCCATAACACAAGCAAGATGTGTGGGAGCCAGCGTGATGGGTGGACTCAGGCAGCACAGCCAAAATGCAAAAATCCCCCCATCCCCCCCATGCTCTTGACTTGCGTGGGTGAGGAGCTGTCGTGCGTGACAGATGAGAGCAGCAAGGCAGGCAGGCCAGCACTGTGGAGAGGGTCAGTGCTATTTCAATGGCTCCAAGATGCTCTAATTATAGTGCTGGGGAGGCTGGAGGCTGCCAGGTTGGATACAGGAATAAAGAATCCTCCTGTGGCACAGGAGCTGTGGAGAAACAGCACTTGTTGTTTTGTTCTTGGTTGCTTAACCGACTCAGGGACAAAACCTTTGAGGAAGGAAAAGCAACTTTAAGGTTATAATTGAGCCCCAGGAATGCTGAATGTATATATAATGAGACACTTAGGAAAAAGTCAAGGAGCCTCATGTTTACTGCGCTGGCTCCGTCTCCTGTGCTTTTGGCACTGTGGTTTTTCAGCTGAGCTCCAGGCAGTTGCCTGGGCTGTTAAATATCCTTCACCAGGATAAACAGCTGAGGAAGCCCCGCAGCTCACTCGAGCTTAGTGCCATTGGTGGGTGTTGCTCTTCCAGAGGATTCAGGCAAGTACATGACTTTATATATATTGAGCTATTCCTCTCTGCTACCTGCTCCGTACTCTGCTTTGCCTCACTGCAAAACTGTCGCAGGGTTGCTCTTCAGTGTTATAGGATTTATAACAGCATTTCCATCAGTTTTCATGCTCTCGTTATGCCTGGCATGTTCTCCCTGGACCACCAAGAGCCACACCACCCACAGAAGCCTTCGGCGGCAGCATCTCAGAGCAGTCCTCTGCCCCGGGGTGCGCGGGGTCCTTATGGGAGGTGGGATGAGCAGTCAGACAGCACCAGTGCTCAGGTCTGCTGCTGGCTGGCTGAGTGGCCTCAGGTGAGTCTCTTTGTAGCCTGCTGCCTCAGTTTCCCCTGCTGGCAGATGGAAAAAGCAGCACAGAGCCAGTTGGCTGAAACACTCTCAGGGACTTTGATGAAAACAGCAATCAGATATGGGAAACAGATTCCATGTTATCACTAATAATCCACCTCCCAGGACTGCAGCCCCTCCCTTGCCAGCATCAGCTTTCCCCATGCCTTGCTGCTCTGGGGTCTCCTGAATTGCTGCAGAGATCCCTGTGCCCCTGTGACACACCCCCACCTCTCCTGTCCTTCAGCAGCCTCTCCTCCAACTATCTTTTGCAGAAGCTCAGCAGGGCATAGTGCCTTCGCTTTCCCACATTTTCCCCCCAGGCACCCCCCGTTAGATACTTGCTGTAGGTTTAGGCTCAGGCAGCCTGGCACGTTCCCTCTTCCCCTCGCCCATGCCAACCGCAGCAGTCAGGGCACTACTGTTGGGAGCTCCGGGAGTACCTCATGTGTCTGAGAAATCAATGATTTCCCCAGCTATTCCCACCTAGGGGAGAGGATGTTTATTCCTCTCTTTTTATTTATTTTTTTTTTTTCTGTAGTTGTCCAAACAATCACACCATGCATTGAGATGATTTCTTAAAATTTGAGTGATAGGAAGGAGCTGGGAACCGGTATCTGGTGTAATGCCAGAGCACTGGAGAAGTTTCAAAGAGACTTTTGGATCTGTTTGCTGTACCACTACTCCTCAAGCAGGAATCAATCACCTAAAATCAGAGACATAGTAAACAATATACTGTAAATACAGCTAAAATCAGGTACACTGATACCCTTTAATCCTATCCAAGACTGGGTTTAATCAAATCCAGGCCAAATTTATCCCAGATGTAACTCCAGCAACAGCAGTAAACATCACAGCAGAGGAGCTCAGCCCCTTTTCCTTACTGACAAACGGTTTATGGAAACTGCAAAGCTGCTGATGCAAGCACAAGTACAAGAGAGGGTACGAATGCACAGCAATCCCCTCTCAGTGGTCACCATGGCTGTTGGGCTTCATTCCAGTCTATTTACAAATTATTAAACATATTGACCAGAGCTTCATGTTTTGAAATCAGGAGGACAAAGAATCCATTTTTATTACTTTATTAACCTTTGTTTTATTTAGCCTGGTAATAAAACTACTCAACTGTGTGCTGAAATCTCCATTAAAATTTGCCTTAGCTCCAAGAGGCACACAGACAAATGCCCCGGTAGTTATCTAAGTTGGTTTCCTGGTAAAAGCTTTGCTCTGCTATCAGATTCTGTTATGCGGTACATAGATCCCTGCTTTACAGCCAGCATCATTTCAGGAGGTAGTTTGAAAGCTTTCGGGCTCTCCCAATGATTGCTTTGCTTTTCTTTCACAGCAATTACAGTCCCTTCATTTAATTTCAATGGAAACTTTAGTGTTTTAGACCTTGCCCATGCGGCTGAACGCTCATCTCTGGATCTTATTTCCAGTCCTCAGGAGGACCGGTTTTGATGACCTAGTCTGATTACAGCATCTTTGACAGCTTTAAAGGAATTTGCTCGGGGGAAGACGACGGCTGCTGCTCTGATGAAGGATTTTTCTGAGCAGGCCTCCCAAGCAAGACGTGTCAGTATGAGATGCTGCCTACGCTTTTCATCATGACCAACAGGTATGCCTAAAAAAGGTTTTGTGTTCTTGCCTGCCTAGGCCAGTGTGGAGAGAGATCCTATCATAAAAACTGCTTCACTTTCTTCTGTCAAAATGCTGCAGCTTCGTGGCTTTTTTTCCCTTACATTATACATTCAGCCTCTCTGGAAACTGAGGTCCAGATCTTTGGTCTTCTGTAAACTGGCATTGCTCTTTGGGTTTATAAAGTCTTCAGGGCAGGCACAGTCTCTTCACCAGTATCTGTAGCTCTTGTATGGCCCTGGTCTTAAACAAGACTGATGAAAAGAAGCATATTATTTATGATCAACAATAACCATTACTGGGAGCAGAAATAAAGTCTACTAGCAGGCTTTTTTGAATTGAATCCGTATAAAGGCAATATGACAAGTCATTCCTTTAGAACCTGTTTTGCCAATAGTGTTGAAAGTAATGCAGGCAACATTTCAGATCCCCAACAACCCACTTCGTACAGAAAGGAGGTCTGAGCCTCTCACTGTGCATAGACCAGGAAAGCTACATGTGCCCTTCCTAGTGCCATTCTTAAACCATGGAACTACCCTTCATTTTGCTCACATAAAGCCCCTAGAGTGAATGGGTTCTTATTCAGATAGTTTTGCAATAAAAGGTTTTGACAAGTATCTGAAATTCTAAAGTTTTATATACGCATCCTGGAGCAACTGCTGTGCTTTTGGGGGAGCAAATAAACCAAAGATTTCAGATACAAGGTATTTGGTTGTTCTTTTAGGGTGTGCACACTCACAGGGCCAGAGCTGCACTGTATGATCTGTTGGGCAGAGCCAAGATTTGGGCAATTTATCCCCAAGGCATCACCAGACCTGGCTTTGTACAAAGAAACTCCCCTGTAAGCAAGTGGCTCAAAGGACGGAAGACTGCTTGGCATATGGGAGGACCAGCTTCTCCTCTCCAGGGCCAGTCTATCTCCTTCACTACAAGCTGTCCCAAGCCCAGCTCTGGGCTGACAAGTTACAATGACATAAACCACTGGTGCCTCCTGCTCCAAATTCCCCTTCTTTTTCACCCTCTATACTTCTTATTTAAGTTGCACATCCCTAGAAGAAAGGGAAGCGATGCGGTGATCTTTCTGTGTCTTGTGAGTGTTTGATTTCCACTTTGTGAATACAAAGGAGCTGAAGATGTCCTTTCTGTGATGGCAGTGGGGGGCACAGAAAAGATCCTGTATCACAGCCCCGCAAACACCCCAGCTTCGGTCAGCCTGACACTTAGTCAGTAACTCGATAAGAGGGGATCCTCCCCTCTTCTTGTCTCAGAGGTGCTTTTTGTAGATGCTTTAGCTGAGAGACACATTTTGTATCCAAGAAAAACTTGCAGGCTTCAAGAAAGCATGTCTTTCTCAATATGCCCACCCATCTGAAACAGGAGAGGTACCCAGCACCTGGTTCACCCACCACTCTCCAGTAGCAGCCAGGTCTGCAGCACTTGCTGCCACCGTGACAAGTGTCAGGTAAAGTCACTCAGCACAGCCCGAATGAATCCAGGCCAGAGGGGCAGATAAGAAATGGGCAGGCTTCAGGGCTTAAAAATAAGAACCAAATGTCTTTGTGCAGAGACTGCTGTATGTGAGGAAAATCCATTTAAAGAAAAGGAAATATGAAGCAGACAGATACTTTCTTCACTCATGTACTGCAAGCAGAGTGTATTATTCAGAAGATTATGCTGTGTGTCAGTGCATTGTGAGTGCCAAAATGCTGGAAATTCACCAGTTGTAATAAGCTAGTGATAGCAGACAAGCCAGTGGGAATGTGACAGATGAAATTGCTTGGCTGTTTGGCAGAAGACAGTAAAGCCATAGCTCAAGAGAGCCGAGTGCCAACCTCACAGCCATATTGTGCCCCTCGCATTGAAGTGACTTCAAGCAGAGGAAAATAGAAATTATTGCTGTAGTCAGACAAGAAAGTTGATATCCATGTTTTGGATTCAACAGTTCCTTGCCCCAGTCCTTGTGTTTCTCATTACTTCGCTTAACCAAAGAGCAAATGTTATTACGCATGCACTAACAAATTTCCATTCGCTGCAATATTTTTGTAGGGTTGTAAGTGGAAAGGCAGCTTGACCCAAAGCACACTAACAGATCAGTTTTGCTTTTAATGGAGATTTATCTGGCCCACAGATGTGAATAGCAGAGACGAAATTCTACCTGGGTTTCATATGCAGAACTCTTCACTGGAGTCAGCAGCACTCCTAGTTGTGCAGTGGGACAGGATTAGATCTCCTCTTATGCTCTTTCAAAAATGTTGTACAACTAAAGGTTTGTAGGGCAAATATGCCATTCAAATAGAAAGCAATTTCTCTGTAAAGATGTCTCATAGCATCCTTTGCTAATAGCATTTTGGTTTGGACCTTCAGATACGTCCATTGTGGAAACTGACACAATTTCCCAGATCTGGCACTATCCATGCAAAAAGTGACAAAGCGTGCTAAAACCAGGAGTGTCAGGAAAAGGTGTTTCAGTTCTGTAGCCTGAGGGCTGCTGAGCTGGAGTCACAAAAGCAGGAGAGGTCTTTTTCTGGTAAGGAGGAGTGTTGGCATCACTTTTCCATCATCTTCACGATAGAGCTGAAATGATCCTTTTGGCCCAGTGTGGTCCAAAAGGGATCTAATTTTTTCCAGCTCTCCAATACACAAGGGGAAATGTTAGCCCCAGGTAGAGAGCATAAGGGCACTCCAGTCTCAGTACTCGTCCTAGAAATGCTTGCTATAGCAGGTGTAATGTGTGAAAGAGAGAATGCAAAGCACTGAACAAGTTTTGCTTGTGTCAGGGAATAGCCGTGTGGCCAAAATCATGATAGAACAAGAGCTCAGTTTCAATCCTTCTCCCTTCTGATGCTATTAATTCACGATCTCTATAGCTGTCCTGTGAAGCTTATTACTTGCCTTTGCATTTGCCTAGATTTAAAAGAAAAGACATTGTAATTTCCACCATTTCATTGAGGAGACCGATTGAAAGGCTCATACATTTGAGATTATGAAAAACATGCTGAGGAAAACACTTCACATTAAAAAAAAAAAAAAAAANAAAAAAAAAAAAAGCTTATTTGTTGAAAAAGAGATGATTCTCAGAGATAAGATTCTCAGCAACATACCAATTTAGGCTGAGAGGTTTCCTGTTCCCGAACCAAATTTCTGATAAGAATGAAGTAGAGAGGAGGAGAAAAAAGAGAGAGGGCTGTAACTGTTACCAGGCAGACAGTAACAGCTGGTAAGGCTACTAGAAGGGGCATCCCGTTTTAAGGATCTGATCCAAACCTGTCACGGATCAGGGCTGGACTGAGTTCCACACTCTCCAGTAAAAGCCTCTCATGTTCTCAGCCACTGTCCTGTGAGACACCAACTATCCTGGCATGAGCAGGTCCCTCCAACACTCCTGCAGATGTACTGAAGGATGCTCTGCTTGGAACAAAAACACAACTTCAGTCTTCAGCTTACTTGTGCAAAAAATAACTGGCTTTCTACCTGACTTATCACATACCTTGATGCCCACAAGTGTTCCTTGATGTGCTGTCTGAATTTTCTCTTGATAGTTTCCTTGCTAAAGCTTAAATTGAGATAAAACTGAATATAGGTTCCAGAAGCACTTAGCCAGATTTGGAAATTGTACCACTTACTCTTTGTTAAAACTAGTTGTTTTACTCAGAAAACATCAGCCTCCAGGGTGTGGAGAGGTGGAGGAGAGAGTCTTACACACTAATTACAAGAAATTAAATCCAGAATAAATATCAGCTTTAATAGACTTTAATATACTTATCATTAGCATAAAGTGGCTGCCAACGACAGCAGGATTTGCCACTTGCTTTTTATATTCATCATCCAATATCACCATCCAAGCTCCGTCAAATTCATGCATATTTTACTCATTTGGGCTTTTCCACGCTTCGATCTGTTCTTCTCTCCATTTTTCTGTTCTCCTTTCATGTCACTAATCTAATCTAATCCCCTTCCAAGGTGACACTACAAATGGAGCTCAAAAGTATTTACATCAGGGCTTTCAAATCATCTTATGCAGTGATGCCTGTGTCTAGGTGCTTTACGATTCCCTCGGCTGCTTCTTCCCTTCCCGCTGCCCTAAGTCGCACTCACTGCCCTTCTCAGAACTAGTCTGGTATTAGCAGCTTACAGGTTTCTAAAATCCATTCAGGACAGACCATGGGCCTGCAGAAATCAACAGGAGCCTTTTGATATCTCTGGGATTTAGACAAGGCTGCTAATCCCCATTTTAGGCTATATCCTGTTGTTATCCCAGTCTGATTTCTTACCTGGCCAAAGCTCTCATGGGTAAATGAGGAATCATTACAGAAAGCCCCAGTCAACACAACAGACAGCACAAAGTGATTGCTGCTAAAATAGAGCTCCTAAAGATAATTCTGCTTTTGCTGTTTCTGAGGGTTTTTCTTTTCATGATTTTTTTGCCTCTCTTTTTATTTCATGCCAGCTCAGCCATCCACCTGCTGACATCCTTCTCACCCATCTTCTGGCTAGTGGCAGCCCTGCCGTCAACAGCAGCCTGGTTGCTTTAAGGAAGGGTTCCAGTTCCACTCCTTTTTGTTACTAAAATATGGTGAGCGTGTGATAAAAGCTGACTCAGAATGACCTCACTTGCTTCAGTCCTGTCTGTCTCCCACATTCAGCATCAACAGGACTGACTGATGTGGAAACAGTGAGCCAAGAGCAGTCATTAGCTTTTGGTTACTTGGTAACTCTTATTCAATCAATACATGTTTTACATTTTAGATCCCAGTGGCAGGACGAACAGAACGAAGGGGAAAATCTCAGGTGGAATAAACCTAATGGTTTATGGAATGTTTCCAAAGTAAAAATGCATGTTGAATCACAAATAATAGCTTGGCTGTAATCTCAGGAGTCTAATTATGAAATGGATGTGGAATCATTCTGTAATTATTCAGAAAGTTTGTTTCAGCAACATAGAAATTCTCTCTCTCTTTACTATATATCATCACAAGTACACTGCACCTTTTTGTAACGTCTACTCGAAAAGACACATGAATAAGAGAGGCAATTTTAAGAAAGGAGACAGATCCATGCCTTTTGTAAGTCAACGGATTCATGCCAGGGATGAATTGAGACCAGGTTCCTCAACAGAGTTAAATCATTTCTAGCCAGTCCCAACAGAGCAGAAATCACTCTGCCCTGCAGCGGGGACCTTCTCACCACAATGCAGAATCTTGCTACACATTTTGCTTGGTTCTTGTGTCTTTGCCTTAGAGAGGAACTCAGTGCAAAATCACTACAAGCGCCTGCATGCTGTGGATTTGGAACTGGTGCCACAGCTCCAGGAAGATGATTATCACCCAGAAGTACTTGCCACATCCACAAATACAGACAAGGCTCTGGCTTCAGAAGTAAATTCTGTTGTGTTGGATCAGATGGCTGCGCATGATGTGACCATGACAAATCTAATTTTTGCAGAGTGGCAGTCCAGGCCTGCAGTTCCTGGATAAATGCACCAGGTCTGCCTACCTGCATCAGAGGGGAGTTTACAGATCTAGGTGATCAGGAAAACTTCCAGTGCACGGTAGTAATATATAAATAGGAGGATAACCGTGTGGGTCCTTCATGGAGCACCACAGGGACTGTAAATGTTGTGCTTTGGGCTGGACACACTGCTCTTTCTTGTGGGGCAAACACACCGGGGTACACAGGTGTCTGGGCTTCACTGGAATTCAGGATTATATGAAAAGGTAAACTGATTGCTTTCAGAACAGCTGGCTACACACACATCAAGTGTTGTCAGATCGTGTGCCCATTCATTGCTCTGTCTCCATTATGCTTCATTGTTGATTTTCTTCCAACTCCTCAAAAACACCCTATTTTGGAGTGACCATTAGAAGAGAGATTAACCAAGACCCTTCTGCCATGGAATACACATGGAAATGCACAGTCCAAAGGACTGATTTTTGTCTTGAGGTTGGGATTTATGCAGTACTTTCCTTCCTGGAAGGTCTGAGGAGTAGAAACAGTGCTGTATGACACCTCATGGGTGTTCTGTACATTTCAGCAGTAAATCTGCTTCTCCAGAGGCAGAGAAATGAAGAAGGAACACGGCTAATGATGCTCTGTGGGGCAATTCACCTTTTTATTTCCTGATGTATTCCCTGACTGGTGGAAAATCACTCTTGGCAAACACAAAACTTACCTTGCTGCCAAAAGGTGCATCTCTAAATTATTAATCAAGAGCACACAGAACCACGAAAGGTGGAATATTGAACAAAGGCTCAATTGACACTCTGGAAGTTGAAGAAGATATGGAAGACTTCCTTCTAATTTATTTATTCCTTTTCTGTTCTGTTATCCTGATATGCTGCTTCCAGTTACCACTGCACCCCGCACTGTATGGTATTACGTGATTTTGTTTTCAGATTGTTGGAGATAAAGTTACTTCATTATTAATATATATGCACTGTGCATATCCATAAATATTGAATATATACGTGTGTGTAAACCTACTGGAAGTGTTAATAGTTAAGATAAACTAAGTCCATTATCACAATGAGTGACTATTTCTATGACCCTATTTGCAATAAAACCAGATTCAATGATATGGGAAAATTGCTAGGTTTCAAAATAATTGAACCAGGCCAGACGAATCCCCACAAAGGCATCATTTACAAAGTACTTTGCTTGTCTAAAATATTTATTCCTGCAGAAGGAAATGGGAAAAGAGTTCATATGGTTACACAGCTATCCTCTGAGCGTAAAATTGTTTTATCATGTTATGTTTATTTCCTAGACATCTTCCATTGGGGTATTGCATGAAAATACTGGCTGTGCAGTTAGGTCCTTTGTGTGGACTGTTCCTATTTATTCACTGGGAAGTCAATCATGTTTTGTTCAGGCTTGTTTTATTTTTCTGCTGAGCAAACACTTCAGCAACCCTTTTCTTGTAAAAACTTATCTGCATATACAATGTGAGCCATTCGAAGTCGGCATGACACAGATATTTGACGTCTTTGCTTTTTCTCCCATGTAACATCGGAAGTAGTGGAGTTTGTCCTCAAAAGAGGGGATTTGCTGATCAAGACTGCAGTATATTGGTCACGCTTAAGGACTCCATCAGTGGTTACAGATATTTTTAGTTCGTCTCATATTAAAAGCCTGGATAGATTTTTACTATTAAATGGTCACAGCGAAATGCTTCCAAGCAATCTACAGACAAATAATTACTCCCAGCAATTATTCACTGAATAAATCTGAATAATGAATATGTTCACAAAAGTCACTATATATTTGTGAACAATTAGCAGAAAGAAATAGAGGTGACATTCATCAGCTAAATAATTCATTTATGAATTCTTTGTCCAGATTTGGTTCTGACATATGTTGCATGAAGTGAGATCAAAGCTTAGATGAAAAATTACTTCAAAAGGGGGGGGCAGGGGGGAGGCAATATTAAAGGAAATTCTTCCAGCTTCCAAAGCAGAAATTATTCCAGTATTGTAACTATTATTTATTACCAGTGATTTCACAAACTAGTAAAGCTATTTTCCTGGAATTCACTTCGTGCATGAAACTGTGTTTTATTCCTAATGTATATCCAATTTTAGGTTGTTAAACTGCAATCAAAAGCACTTAGTAGGAATGGATCTGTCCCTGTTATGAGATTTGAACTCCTGACATCTTTATCCACTGGAACTTGAGTGTCTAGGTAACTACAAATTATTCAAGCATATATAGCCATCACTATCAATATAATTAACACATTGTGGAAAAAAAAGTGAGAATGGCACTATTAAAAGATCATTCCTATCATTTGGATAGCAATCTTTTATGGAAACATTTATAAGCTACCTAATTATTTTTCTATCAAATGAACAGAAAAATTGTTTACATTTAAGGGGAATATCTGGAACTGAAAAGAAGAGATTTCTGGCATTGGAAATTATAAACATTTCCACATGTCCATTTCTTCAAAACAGAAAAACAAAATGAAACAAACAAACAAAAAAACACTTTTCTTCTGGGGGTTTTAAAGAAAATCTCAAAAAACTCTGATCAATTATAAAAATATATATATAACCTTGCTTTCAATAAAAACAGATTCAGTGAAAAAGACAGGAACAGGGTTTCTCTTTCAGGTCTGAAAGCTCATGAGCTCATTGCCACTATTTGCAGGAATAAGAGGCTACAAAAGACCTTTTTATGTGCCTTAATGGATGACACTAGTAAAAACGAATGAGATAGTTCATGTAGAGAGAGTGAGAGAGAGATGAACATTACACTTTGACTTCCCTCTTCCCACCTCCACTAGTTTTTCTGGCCACAGTAGGCATATATAAATTCCTTCTTATATTAATTAGTAGTAAGTGATTATCATGATGGAAGCAAGGAGGAACCAGAGAAGCAGGGGACCACTATTTGGAAGATTTTGTCATCTTTCTGTCTGGGATCTACTATGAGCAAAGTTTTGAAGAATGAGTTTTTCCTGTCAAAAGCTCAGCTTAAATATCCCAAAAATAACTGCTATGAAACACTTGCAGGACACACCAGAGAGGGGATTTTGAGAGCATTTTACAAGCCTTGCAGCTGTGAGCCGGTTGCAGCATGAGGAAAAGCCCTCCAACACCCCAATGTACAGGAAAGAGAAGGTAAGGTGATTCTCTCCAGGTTGTTTTTAGATATGGTGCACTCAGTGAAGTGCTTCAGGCAGTAAAATGTGTCCTCCTCCATGCTGACACTCCTTTCACTGCTGAAAAGGGAAAAGTTTGAGGACAGCAGGTCTTGCGAGCACTGAAGACCCATGCAGAGACACGGTCCTAGTGCCAATGTACACATCTTGCAACCCTTGCTCCACGGGGTAGGTACAAAATGATGGCCTGGTCTGAGCATGCACAAGCATAACAAAGAACAACACTGAGGTCTTTCCTCCCACTTTGCAGCAAAGGTGCCCCTTGTGAAAGTAGCAATGCTAGGGTCCCACCATGGGAGACTCCCTCCAACCTGGAAAATAACACAAAACTGGTGTTCTTTAGACATTTCACAGCAAATAAATAGCTCCAGGAAAAGAACAACAACAAAAAAAGCTCAAGCTTGTGCTTGTAAAGACAATAAACCACCATATTTCAGCACTCATGGCAGGTATTTCTTGCTGGAAATTGTATATTTAATGATGACCAGTCTTCAGTATTTGACAAGGGGCTGTTAAAGCCTATTGAACAGTAAATCACCTCTCTTCTCTATCAATAATCTTGTTATAATATCTGTAGAAATGTCTAATGTTAAAATCTCACTTTATTACTATAATAATGGATCTAATTTGTAAAACATATAAAGTGAGGCTGTAACTGTACTGGAGGGAGATATATGTGAACCCACTACATCTATATCATTTCCTTCCTGATGGGTTTTGCCCATAGATTTTTGAACAGGAGAAGCATTAAAAGCAATGCCACTTGCAAGATTTTTGAGATTGGGAAAGGCTTCTGGAAAGGAGACCAACGTGATCATGGAAACACAGTAATCATTACAAAGAGAACAGCCTTGTCTTTACATTTACGTAAAGTTTTTATATAGAGATGTAGGTGTTTATCTGTGATTTGCTCCATTCAGCCTCTTTCCAGTTGCCAGGAAAGCCCTGCTTTCCAGCTGCACAACCAGTATTATCACTACAGGCTATTTTTGGCTGCTGAGTACATTTCAAGTCACGTCATCCTTCCCAAGCCAACACTGGCATGAAGGGCGGAAACTCATCTTTCCACTCCTCTGTCATCTGTTGCTGCTCCCATCTGCTCAGTGGCACTGCCTGCTCAGTCCTCACTGCAGAGGGGTCTCCAGACGCTTTTCCCTGGTCTTCTCCATTTACTTGAACAAGTGGCTTTCCAACCGAAGCTTCGTGTGGGAGGCTTCATGTTGGCATCCAGAGTTCATGTCCCAAATATGTCCAGCCTCACCTTCTGACCGTAGTGCAAACGAGCTCCTGGTAAGTAATCTCTTGATGGGTGATAGAGTCCTTGTGCCCAACACCCAGAGTTTTTCACAGGTGTTTTTTTTTAACAGCATATTCTTTCCAAAATAACAATTTGATAAGTTTCCAGCTCTTGTCATAGCATGTTAACACTGGGTTGCTCTCTGAGGGGAAAATGTATCATTTTTTTCTGACATGGTGCAGCTTTGATTTCCATAGGTTGTTAAAACCTAGCAAATATTGTAAATGCCACTTCCTTTTTAAGGTTTTCATTGGCTACGTGCTACCCTACCATATAGCTGTTTAATGTTTTTCTATTCTGATGTGACATTGCTGCTAGGTGTTTGGAAAATCTCATTTGGACAAAAGTGTCTCATGGAGTTATGAACCTCTTCAAATGTAAGATTTAGTTTCCTTGGCTGTCAAATGGGATGAGCCCTCCCAGCAAAAGCTGTAACCACTGCTAGTCTGAGCTGGGTATCTTGTGCTGTATCTCCCTGAAGCAGCTTCCTTTTTCCACAAAGTAATTAAATATTCATTATGCCAGAAAGTGTGTGTGCATGTGTGTGTAAGGCTACAGCAGAGTGATTAGGGCACTAACCTGGCAGACAAGAGACCCTGTTCCCAGTGACTGCTCCAATGAATATTTAAGTATTTCACATTAAGTATTCATTGGAGCAAGGATAGGAGCAGACCTCTTCCATCCCCAAGGGAGCACCCAAACACCGGTCTGCAAAGTCATTCTTTCGTTCTTTCTTTTCTTTGTCCCAATGAATATTTAATTATTCCAGGCCAAACAAGATGGCTTCATTGGCAGAGACTGAGATTGCCTGTTCCCACTTGTACATCATAGCTCTGATAATGAGGGTGTGCATATAGAAGATGTGGGTTTATACGCCCTTGGACTTAGAAAGAAGTTGAATCTAGATCTCCTGTACCCTGGATGGGTCTTCCAGCTTCTGAGCTGCTGGATAAAAACACAAATCTCCACCATTCTGCCCCTGATCATAAGACAGTGGTGGTACGGATGTTTGTATGACCCCAAGCTCAGAGAAAACATCCTCACCAGTGATACGTTATGCCAAAATCTGGTTTATAAATCCCTCAGGAAAAGCTGTTGAAGCTGAAGATGTTCCTCACTCCATTGCCGTTCCTGCTGTCTGTGTTACGCGTCTTCCTGCTCAATGGGCCAACTGCTGTGGATGCTTTTTTTAAACACATAATTGTCTTGTGAAATGTGTAGGAAGCCTAGGCATCCACCGGAAAGCCATGCTGGTAGGCTTGATCTGCCCAGCAATGTCACCCCTAAATCCCTCTCTGGATCCAGCCCATAGTGGTATCTCTTCCAAGGCCAACATGGTCAGCATGTGTTTGGTCAAGGGGATATCCAGTGTGTGATACATACGGAAACCTACAGACCCTCCCCTGGGGATCCGACACCCCCAAGTTGTAGGTAATGGGCTTTAATCCTGCCTCTGCAGCCCAAGGAGTGCATGTGTGAAATGCTGAGTGTGGGGAAAACATCCAAAGAAACAAGATGTAGGGCAAGGCTATCTGACTATAAAAATGGGCAAAAGTAGCAAGCATTGAGGAGTACAAAGATTAAAGCAGGAAGGAAAATATGGAGGAAGGGGTCTGCAGTCACTGAGTGGGGAAAAGACACCTGAGGAGAAAGAGGAGCAGAGAGAGTGACTAGCAGGAACAAACAAACCATCTAAGAAATAATATGCTTTACTGAGCAGAAGAAGGGAATAAACGGAGGGAAGAGGTGTAGAGAAGACAACTTTGATCTTAAAGTAAAAAAATGTGGAGAACCTCAGCCACCCACTTAGGTCTTTGAAAAGCAGAAAATACGCCATCTGCTGCTCTACTTTCTGAAGACATTGGGTGTCTCTGAACTGAGATGCTTTGGATTCAGTTTGGGGGGTTGACTTTGGGAACATTCCTACAGAGAAGAGGGATTCATTACTGTTACTGCAGTTCTGTTTTTTGTCATTTGACAGAATCCACGGCAATCTGATTTCATTATCAAAGACTGAGTGTGGCTTCCAAGTGAAAAACAGAACAACATAATTGTGATATCAAAGTGCAAACAATTGCCTTCTCATATCCATCAATATTGTGTCCAAACATGAGATTGCTGCTTAGCCTCAGTTGTTGAAATGGCAACAGCGCATCCAAAATAGAGCTACTTAGCTCAGAAGAACACTTCAAAGGTGCTTCCAATAATATGAATCAGATGTTTCATATCACATTTATGTTCTTCTACTCCAGTGTGTTGAGCGGTCATCTTCAATAACTGTTCCCTCCAGTTCAGAGAAATCCTTTCTGAACACTTTGCTGTCTGTTACTTTAACCAAACTTTTTCCTGAGAACACAGCTTTAGAGTACTGAAGATCTGTGACAATGATATTCATATTGCTTTAGTGTAAGTATTACCATGATCTGACTGTAAATGTCACATCAGATGTCCTTTGACGGACATGGTAAAAATATAGCCACAAAGGCTCAAAGCTTCACCCAGGTTCATTACTCCAGTTTGAATGGCCATGTTTTGTGTTTTGATCATCTTTAGACAGATGACAGTAGCTGTCCCCCTTCAATACTGAGGAAAAGGCCACCTGTGGACCAAGCTGTGGGGGAAAAGCGGAAAGCAGAGAGAAGGGTTCGATTTCGTGAGCCAGAAGAAGTCATTGAACATGGTACGTTCAAGCTATTAGGCCTTCTGGCATGACCTTCCTGGTTCTTAACACTAACCTTGTCTGTCCACATCAGCCTCCCCCTCTGCTAGCATTATCTGTCATTCTGAGCTCAGCACAGAGCAGAGGACAACACCCTCTGCACTGTGTTCTGCAGAAGTGCATCTGCTCCATTTGCCCACCTGTGCTGGAGGAGACAGGCTCCTGGATCAAGTTAGAGCAGCTTCAGGCTGTTCTCATGGTGAACTCCTGAGCTGCCCCCTGCAGGGACCATTGCAGACCATGGGTTTGGCTGAGTACCAGGTCTACCCCAGAACAATGCCTTCGTTCATAAAAAAAGGGATCTCAGATCAAATTTGAACGTGCTTATGTCAGTCTGGGTAACTAGGATGTAATACTGGGGAGGGAGCTCGCTCTTCCATGCTTCTGAGCAGCGTGCATGCCAAGGGACAGAGCAGTAAAGGTCTGGGCCTACCTGGCACACTGGGGTTAAACGCGGTCAGGATGTAATGGTTTCTGCAAATGAGAGTACCCGAGGAACAATACGGCTAACGTGACCCCTGGTCTTTCATTCACGAGCCAAAATAACAGTTTGCAGGTAGGTCAGCTGGGAGTGACCTTAAGCTGAGGTCTAGCACAAGGATCCAGTTTGCACTTCTGCGCGTGCTTTATACAACTTATAACCAAATAAGGACTGGTGTTGTGTTCTGACTTTCACAAACTGACCCAACTAAGAAAAATTGTGTTTATTGGTAGGTAGCTAAAATTGTATGGTTTTGTTATATCAGCCAGCAAAAACAGAGATGACAGAAATTTCTGTGTCAGCCACCTGTTTGGACTGCTACTCAGCTTCTAAACACAAGGCTTGGCATCCACTGCTGTGTCCATATACAGACTTCTTGTTGGTTTTGCAATATGCTGCTTCTGGTGCCTTCTAATGCAGGAGTGAAAAGCTGTTTCTTGATAAAGTTTTTGACACAGCCTGGGCTTTCCTATCCAAACTGAACTCATGGGAAGAATCAAAATTCTTCAAAGCTCATTTGAATGTTCAAGAGCAGGATTTTGATGAGATGCACTACCTCCTTCAGCTCCCTGCCAGAGTCTGTGCCCACAGGTCAACGCTTGGCACCCTGCAGTCAGTCCAGTTTGGGATGATGTTTTGTTTCCCACCGGCTCTGACTTCAGCACAGCTGTGCTCAAGCCACAGGGAGCTGCCAGAACACAGAAGACTGACTCTCTCTCATGAAGACAGGAGAAATGTCCCAACTCATAATTAATATTCTGTTACAAACAGCCTGTGATTTAGATGATTTGCTGTTTGTCCATACAACGTTATTAATATAGAGGTTGGTAAGATCAAAGTTGCTGGCACCACTGAAATTTTTCCATGCTTTGGACTTTTCATCCTGGATTGCATCTGGGCCCCAGCTGCAAGGCAGAGGCAGTTCCAGGATACTGTTGGACGAAGGTTGCATCTTACAGTGGGGTTTGTTTTCTAAATTTCATTCTTCTCTCAGCCTTCTGGTCTATCTCATTTCCCTTCTAGGAATGATGAAGAGTAGCAANTTTTTTTTTTTTTTTGTGAGAGCTGACTCCTGGCCACCCTGCCACAGCAGCAATCTCTTTCTCTGAAATCCCTCATATAATAATTTTTTTCTCACTTTCCTGAAGTGCACCTACATCTACATGTTTGCGTGGGGTGGATAGATCCTCATTTGGCATAAATGCATTCAGCCAAAAGCCGTGTGAGAAGCTGCCCAGTGTCTGTAGGGCAACAGGCAATTTCAGAGACACTGCCCAGTGCTTGCTTTCGTATTCATCTGCAGCAAAGATGCAAATGATGCTCCCTTTCCTGTCATGTAAGAACATTTTTATTCTGTTTTCTAGTTATCTCCTGCTGTGACTACGTAGTAGGTAAGTCAAAGTTTCCCATTATAACTTTGAGCCACCCGTGTCACTAACCTGAGTTTGCTTTGTGGCTGTGGGGATGCACTCTGCAAATAGACCCTCAAAATATGAAACATTTCTTACTGTTGGTGGATGCTGCTTTTTCTTTCTCAGCATATGAAGCACAAGGAGTTGATGAGGTCTTGTTCAGTATTTTAAGCAAGACATCTAGCAAGACAAATAGTGGAAACAAAAATGAAATCCCTGAAGCTATTTTTAATTTAAATATAATTAATATATTTTATGGCAATGAAATAGGTTCAGGTTTTTCACTAAGATATGCAGGGAAAGCACCCCAAGCGAAACAGTATTTCTCCCCGCTGACTTTCTTACATGGAGAAGAGACAATTTATTTATTCTCTGGCAGCAGGGTAGAAATAATAAAAATAATTTGTTTTTTCTTTTTGTTTGCAAGGATGTTTGAGGCCAACCAGCCTCACAGACCCCCAAGCAAATGTGTTTACCTGGGTGTTATTATGATGGTGATCATTTCTAGAGGCCTTTGCCAATATCCAGCTCCTTCTGTATGCAGTGCAGTAAGAGGGGGAAGGGTACATATATACATGTATGTATACGCACACATACAGAGCCATAGTGTTGGGGGGCCAAAAGGAACCAAATGTCCCCACATCCCACAGTTGTTGCTGTTGCTCAGGAAGAGGGGTGTTTATGTTCATGCCAACAGTAGCATCAGCTGAGGGAGTTACTGGGCTAGGAACAAGGTCCTATGGGCAGGAAGGAGCCTGGTGGAAAAGGAAAGATCGAACATCCCTCAGGTGACAGTGGAAACGTATGGCCAAGGCAGGATCTGAACCAAAATCTCCTGTATGCCAGTCGAGTGCTTTTCTCACAGACAAGTTGCTTTTTTCTTATGAGTGTGGGCACATGGCTAGGGCTGAATGTGATGTTCCAACAAACAAGTTAACAAATTTAAGCATTGATTTTCTCTTTGTGACTTAGAAAAGAGCAGGCTTGCGCTCAAGCACACATTCGTAGCAGTGTGATGAAGCTGTGGGAGCATCGCTCAGCACTGTTTTTGAGTTGGAGCTGTTCTTCCACGTTACTTTTTTATATCCCTGGACAAAGCATCTTCCTGTATTGGGAAGATATAATGAAAAGCCAAGTTTACATTTGAAATAACCCAAAAATTTGACTGGAAAGTAACTTTCACAAGGTGGAAAACAGTTTTAAGCAGTTCATAGAAAAGGGCAGATATATAAAGCTGTTAAGCATTACAGAAAAGTTTCACTCTTTCAAGATCTACTCATCAGACATTCCCCATGCTTTGAAAGACAGGCAGCAACCCAGTCAAGAGCTGTATCATGGTCTGAGAGATCACACAAGGGAAATACAACCTTCCAAATCACAAAACTCTGCAAAAGCAGACAGTAGTGAGCAATTCCCTGGTTAATACTTTCATACAAACCATTCATAGAATAATACCAAATAAACAAATTTATAAAAATTGAAGTCTGCTCATGGATAATTTGCAAACAAAAAGAAAGGCTAAATTCAAATGAGTAAACTATTTGCTGCAAATAATTCACTCGGATCTATTATGGGACATTGATTTGGTTTCTGGTTAGCTATGAAATGACTGCCTATTAACATTTTACCTTTTCCCAATACACTTTTTGATACATTATTATGTGTTTCTTGCTTGGTTTTATGACTTTTACCTTCCTCTCTGTACATCTGTGTGACAATTTAATTGACTGCTTTGTATTCCAGGGCTGGTAGTAGAAGCTAATTTAAATATGTTATAGTTAATGTTGGTCCTTTAGCCATAATAATCCACACCACATTTTTATCTTCTTATTGATTATGTGCATATGGCAGGAAAATAGCTGCACACTTTGGGTTTCTATTCAGGCATGAATTTGGTTTTATACTGCATGTTTAATACTCAAAGTGCTTTATAAAATAATACTGATGGTGCAATGACCACACAGTCAAACAAAGCAGCCAGATCTGAACCAAACTGAATCCCAGATGCCCATGGATGGATACACATGTACATGGATGTCAGCGAGCTAAATGTAGCCCATTGATTTCCGCACATGTACTATGCCTGACCTGTGGCACTTTAAACACCCTTGAACTATATTTTAACTGGCAAGAAAAATGTTTACAGTGTCCTCCTGCTTAAGAGCAAACACTGAGGATGTTCCAGTGTAATTAGCACACCTAGCACTTAGAGAGAGGTTAAGCCTGCCAGAGCTTTCTGAATGTGCCGCTAGCTCAACAGAGCCTTGTCTCAGTTCTTATTGTAATTAGCAGGGGCCCCAAACAGGCTGAGTTACCTGTTAAAAGGAAAGAAATCTGGATCTTCTCTCTTTGTGGAACATTTGTGAGCATTAACTAATTAGGTGAGGTAGCTCAATATTCTCCTAGTATTTAACCTAACATTTAGCTTAGAGGTACAAAAAAATTATTGCTGGAAGGAAATTTGAGATGATGCATTAGCTATGGTAATCCTGTTCTTATTGTGTATAATTAAACTCTTTAAATGCACCATTAGATGAGGTCTTTTATACTTACCACCCTGCACCAGGAGGTGTGACCCACTATCACTTAACTGATGCTTACAGAAATATTCACAATCAGAGCCCTGTGTAGCCTGCTGATCCCAGAAAAGTGGGACAAAGGCATCAGTGGGGGGTCAAATTTGGGAAGTGTTTTAAGATGACACTAAAATAATGCTGCTTTCTTTTTCCTCTCCACCCCCTTTCAGTGCATGACAGGTCATCATCCGGATTGCCTGTGCTCCTGGGGCTCTCATTTTGTGCAGTGCTGATCCTGGCTGTGAGTCTCTATTATACCAGCATGAAGCAAGACACCAAAGTCCTGGAGGAGTTTCAATCCCGACTTGTTATCTTCTTTCTTCAGATAAGACATGTTGCTCATAAATGCTGGACTTGGTTTATGAGGCAGTAGCGATGTCCTCCATCTGCAGTGAGCATGACAGATATCGCAGGGCACTGGTAACCATCATGTGACAAGAGAAAAGCTCCCAGTCCACTCAGTCCACATGCAAGGAACATGTGAGCATCCAACTCAAAGAGCAAGAAAACCACCCCTGTTGTGCACTTTCTAGCAGCTACGTGTTCTCCTTTCCTTTTTTCTTTTCCTTTTTTTTTTTAACATTACTGAATGATAATAGCAGCACCAAGAGGTCCCACCAAACTGATGCTCCATTACCCTTAAGAGCAAACAAGTGTCTGAATTTTGTCCCCCAAAGAGGTTATAAACTGCTGCTATGAGGAGCAGATGCAGAGAGAGAAATTCATTGATCTGTGCAGGCAGCAGCACACTCTGAATAAAAGTCTCCTGAGTCTCAGGTCAAGACATTAAACTCCAAACCATCTTTCTCCTCAAATCTCCTGAGATATTCTGCAAAAGTTAAAATAAAGCTGAACTATTGCACAAACACTGCTCTGGTGGCCAAAGTCTTGGCAAGCTGCTATATTTATATATCTGAAATGATTGTTAGTAAAATCGCAGCAAATGGCTTTCTTGTTTCCTTTCGTGTGTTTTTTCGTCCATTGGCAAAAGCTGTTTCTTAATGTTTCACTTGACTCCCAGGTGTGAAAAGAAAAAATGAAAACTCATTTGAATAGTAAACAGTGCATTTGCCTAACATAATACATAGCAACATTGAATCCCAGGTTAATTATCAAATCAGTAGCTTAATCCTCTGGGCTTGATTCAGCCGATAAACCCCATGAGCTGAGCTTACAAGATTTATGGTAGTGCTTGTCTTCAGTCAGAGGTTTTGCATTTATGCCTCTGTGTTCAAAGCCTTATATAAGGGTATTAGAGACTGTTTATGAAGGTGTGGGGTCAAAGCCCTGTTACCTCTCCGTTGTAGCACCATATGGCACACCTCTCTGGAGGCAATCATTTTAATGGAGATCGTAATAAATGTGGAATGATGCTCTGGGTGTCTGAGAGGAGATCAATCGAGTGCAAGCTTATGAGCTTCGGCTAAGCTTTTTCATAGACAAAAACAGCATGGTACACTTTTCAGGCCTTAGATTCTTGTCAAGTAATACTTGATGTATGCTTGGGTTTATTCAGCATAAGGATGACAGCAGAGTGTGTAAGAGCTGAAGCAAAGGAAAAGAAAAGAGAAAGGAAACACGGCAAAGAAGATGGAAGAGATGCCTGCAAGACCTTGCCTAGAACTTCTCTGCCTTTGCAGCCCACCAAAAAGAAGAAAAGCTGGTGCTTTTCTCTTAACTGACTTTTAAAAAAGAGAGGTTAATACCTCGCTGCCCCACCAACCTCATCCAAGCAGCCCAAGGACTTAAACCAAACAGAGGATAAAAAGAAACCAATTGTGCAGCCTTCTCTCAGGAGCAGAGTGGACAGCAACTTGACTGAGTGCAAAAAAAATTGCAGAAAAGAAGTGACTTCAGTGGCTGTTTTCATGCTTCTTCTAAGGCGCTGAGGGCCCCAGCAATTGCACCTGACAAGCTGCCAGGCTGGGACCCAGAGGTTGGTGTGGGAGCGTTTGGCTCTGCGGCTCTTTGCTCAAATTGCTTGTGTACCCCAGCTCACAGGGTAAGTCCCTCGGTGCTTCCCTTCCCTCTCCCCACCTCAGCCCTGCTTTTGGATAATAAAGAAGAAAGGTTTTAAACTTGTGTGCTGGTGAATCCCTGGTGGGAAGGTACGGATTGCTACATGTGTGGGACAAGGGGGTGACTGCAAGTCCTGTTTATGCTTTTGTTTATGATATTTTAATGTTTGTGTTGAAACTCTCTGGAAAATCAGTGGCGTGCGTTTTCTGCTTCTGGACCGACATGTCCCCCTAGCTCTTAGTACATACAAAGCAGGAGCCTTTTTTGGAGGGACAGTTCCCACACTGCAAGTCGTGGCACTTTGCAATAGGAAAGCAAAGCCTGGGCTGACCAGAGCTGAGCCACCTCTAGAGCTGTACAACAGAGAGCAGTACAGCAAACCCTTCCTGTATGCTAACAACATAGTGTTGGTAACTTGAAAACAAGCCAAAAGGTTAAGATAAAAAGGGAACTCCTCTTAGGACTCTGAGGGACAATGTGAAATCCTTATGCATGTTCACGTCCCCACGCTGCTCCCCAGGAGATGGGCATGGGACTTCCTCTCCCCCTGCTCTGCTTGGGATGGAAAATGGCCACGTTCACCTTTTCATCAGGTGATAAATCAGGGCCCAGGTTTATCGGTGTGAGTGAGGCACGCTCTGAGAATGGCTATCGCATCCAGGCTGTCAGAGAAATTAAGCAGAGGAACAGCTCTTCCTGGCTCTGGTTGGGACAGTTTTGGGCACAGGCAAAAGCAGCACTTGAGTTGTCTGCAGAGGCCTCCCCATGGCCTTGCGGTGCCTCCTGGGTCAGGCGTGTTTGCTGCAGATGGTCAGATACGTGGCAGACTGCAGAGAGCTAAGACAACTCGTTGCAGAGTAGTACCAGACGATTTGAAATAAATAAAAGCTATATCCCATACATGGGAGAGAGGTGTCCTTTTGCAGCTGAAGAAACTGAAGCTGAGAAATCCAGTGCACCTGTGCAAGTGAATGAAGCAGGTCAATAATCAGGCTGGGAAAAGGTTCAAAAATCTGACCTCTGGGCCTGCATTTAATTACTGGTGCAGAGCTTCACTGTGGACTTACCTGTTTTATCTCCTCCTCACGCTGAAGCTCTTATCCCCTTCATCCCTTCTGCTTACACACACACACACACACACACACACACACATAAGCACCCTTTTCCCACTTTGCCTTCCTTCTGTTCTTCATGCATCACACATCTATCCTCACTGCTGTGAGCTTGGCAGGATTTCTCCTTACTCTTGCTTGATGCTGTTTTTCTAGGTGTGACCCCTTGGTGAATCCATGAGTTTGAAGGAGCTGAGAGGAGCTCTGAAGTTATACAGAATCAGCCTTGTTGGTTACTATTTCCCTTACTATTTCCCTTGCTGGCTGTGCTGGGTAATATTTCCCTTCAGTATAACTCCTGAGAATTGCCCATCAAGAGGAAAACAAAAGGAGAGGTACTATGTAATTTATTACAAATGGTCAAAATGAATTCACTGCGGTGCCAGCATGGAGACTGGCTGTAAAATTCAGGAGTCCTGAAGCCGACTAGCTCTGAGCAATTATTTAGTCTAGCTTGGAAATGGTCATGTTTTTGCCTCAAAGAGCTGACAGAGGAGTGACAGAGGACAGGACTCCTGCAGCAGGTTTTGAAGCAGACAGCAAGTAGGTGGGCTTGCCATGAGCAGTGTTTGGGTTGGCAAGAATCAAAGGGCCAGAAGAGAGCAGAAAGAGGTCTGTGCAGAAAACGGGTTAGTGACAGGGCCTGAGGACAGAAGTGCTGCCTAATATCACCCGTGCAATGGGTGTTAAATTCATGCATAGCAGGAATCAGCAGACCACAGCAGTGTTGTTTTGACAGTGTGCGGTACATTCCTGCAGCAGGAACAGAGGGCAGCTGCCAACACCCTCTTCAGGCCCGCACACCCCATCAGCAGCACCTGATTGCACTAGCAGGCATATCCATACTCATACAATTACAGGGGATAGAAAAGGACACAGTGAGATGACACTAGATTTTTTAAAATTAACCTTTTAATGTGCTCAGCATTATTGCTGGTAAAAGGGAGCACCAAAGACTGCTGCTAGTCCTACTCCCTTGCTTCATCTCTCTAACCCTAGTCTGGAAACAAGTTAATGGGTCACAAGCAGCCCATAGCAGCAATTTTAGTTGTCATTTCTGCCTTTTACCACTTTGAAGCAAGCAGAAGGATTGGCAGCATGTGACTAGAAAAAGGGTTTTAGCAGCTGCCCTCAAGAAATAACTCAGAAACCTCCAAGATAATAGAGTGGACTTGTTTCTTGTTAATTCTTTGCTCCAGGATAGCGGTTGGGAACCTTTAGACCCATCCCTGGAGAGAATGGCTGGTGCTACAAGAAGAAAATTAACCAGCTGACATTTAGAAAGTGAACCTGCCCGTGCAGCCTGTGGTACCCCTCTATACTTGGTAACAAGATGGCTTTCATCTGCATCCTGACATGGGACCATCTTCTCCTTGCCTGCTGTAGTATTAAGGTTCACTGCTGGAAGAAGGCACCAACTGAGCTGATGGCTCAGCTTAGGGTGCTTGGTTGTGTCCTTGACCATGCAAGCTGCAGCATGGAGATACCAGGGAATGAGTGCACAAACTAAGGTGTCACAACAGACTTGGTAATCATTTTTTAACTTGCATGATAACAAATTCAATTCACCTTCAAAAAATAGGCACAGAAATATTAGCTTTTCAAATAGTTTATTTGTATACATCACCAAATCATAAAAAGCCAATGCACTGTCCAGCAAAAACATCAATATATAAAACATGAAGTCATTATCAGTAACACTAGACTACACCACTTACACTGAACCCGGTCCAGCTTCTACTAAAGCCAAAGGAAACTTTGTCAATGACTCCATTAGCAGAAGGATTGGACTCACAATTTTTATTTGCCAGGTGTTTACAAATGGCTGTATTAAAACACTAGTAAAAAGCTTTCCTTTTGAGACTGTATCAAAACAATAAACCTAACTCCAAATCTGTTTCTGCAAATGCATGGAATTAATGCTCCAACTCATCACTCGTTACACTGCAAAAGACCATATAAAGTGTGAGAAAGAATATTCAAAACAGACCAGGCTCTACCCTCAGCTTGTTGTGGACTGGCATGGCTCCAGTGAGGCTCACAAAGCATACACCAGCTAAGGATCTGCCCCAATCCTGCTTTCAACAGTTAAACAAATTATGAAAACCTGGAGACCTCCAAAACAAATTATGAAAACCTGAGTGGTCCAAGCTAAGGCTGAAACCAGTGTCAGTGCTGCCAGCCTAGGCTCTGCCATGCTGGATCCCTCACGTCACAGCCTGAATGCTGAAATCCCTCACGGGAAGAGCGCTAACAGTTCTCCTCACTATCTATTTTTATTCTGACTTATGGCACTCTCCTGTCCCCCTTGGCTGTCCTTGTCCCTGATAGGAAGAGATGTGAGAAATAAGGCCTGATCAGCCTGATGGCAATAAAACCCTTTGTAATTTTTCCAGGAATGTTTTTAGAGAAGAAAGAATCCAGGGGAAGGAGATGCCACTGGAAATGCATGATCATATTTCTTTATAAACCTGCAAAAACCTTTTAGCAGTATACTTTAGATCATCATATACTGATCTCTCCATTTGGCTGAAAAACAGCAGTAGTTTTATTCAGAGAGTATTTGACCAAAATGTCTCTGATGCCACCAGTTTGCGCTGGCTGTGGACCCATTGCGGTTGTCCTCGCCCTGAAGGAGGCTGCTCAGCACGGAGCTTCCTGCAGTCATTTTGCAAAAGGACTGCTTTCATCTCCTAAAAACTTTGGTTTAAGAAAGACACTGTTAGCTCCTTTAGAAGCCAAATGGTGACCACAGTTTTAACAATGAGGATTAAAGTTGTTGCAGCAGCCTAGAAAGTGGCAAGGGTTAATCGACTACATGAAGATCCGGTGTGCTGCAGGAGAATGTGCTGTATTTCAGACACAAACTATCGCACCTCACAGTGTTAACAGGGAAAAATAATTCCTTCTGCTGCAGGAGCGAGTGGGTCAAGAGCTCTGGACTGTGTTAGGTGGGATACCATGACAGATGATTTTCAAACATTCCCTGCCTTTAAAACGATGGATTAATATCCCACTCATCTGACTCCACTAGGTTTCTCAAGGGAGTGCTGGCACCAGCCTTGGGAACCTTTCAGAGCAATGTGTCAGCCAAATCAGGCCTGGCTTGTGTAAAGGGAAGGGTTTGGTGTCAAACCCCAGAGAGCCCAACTGAGAAAAGCTGAAATGCTTTTTCTTATTTTTTTGACGAAAGGTGAAGTTTGCTACAGAGGCTGCAATTCCTCTTGCATTTGTAAATACTACTCAGAACCTTTGTACAAACGGGGGTCAAACTTGCCCAAATATGGATGGGAAATGAAGGGAAAATAGGGAGTTTCACCACAGGGCTGTTTATTCACTTGTGTGAGAAATCATCCAAGAGGTCAACAGCAATGATGGATCTTCATTCCCACCTCCTGGCAGGGTATCTCCACCCCCGCTTTACAACATAGACAAGAGGAAAGTGGGACCAAAACATTCTCATATTGTATTTCCACCATAAACAAATAATTCAAGCTATTTCAGTGAGCTGTTCTGGCTGCCAGGTACTTTTTCTCCTTGATAAACACCATAACCACCATGCTAAAACATCATGTTTTTAGGAGTTTCAAGCCAAGCAGAAAAGTTCTAACAGGAAGACTCGATGGAGATCCAGAACAACACCATGGTGAGAGCATTTACCATGCAGGCAGAGGCTCATGCCTCCCAGGCAGCGGGGAGGTTAAGCCTGTGCCTTGCAGTTCCTTGCCTGTGGGGAGGGCTGGGAAAGGATTGCCACAGCCCTTTTAACAAATACCTCAGTGCTTTCTGCCACCCCCACGAAATGCAAGTTTTCAAGGAACGTATAACCTTCCATGTCTAACAAATCACAGTTGCCGGCTTTTCTTTTTGGTGAGAAGAAAAATAAATAAATAAATAAATAAAAATAAAAATAAAAGCATTATTTGACCAATCAAAAAGGCTATTCTCACAGCCCTTTTTGGGTGCCTATGCCCATTTTTTAGGAACAAGGATCTGACAGAAAGTTAATAAGAGTTAAATCCTAAATCCTGAAGCTATCTATGAAAATAGGATTTAGGCTCTTACATGCATTCAGTTTTTTCAGCTGTTATATGCAATACTACTTCAAGCAGTTATAGCAGCTATGAGAGGTAGAAAGGTTTAAGCACTCAGGTGAATACATTCACATTAATCTATGTTTGCAATATCAGTTCAATTACACTCTTTGGCATGGACAAAAGAAACTAAAGAAGCATTGTTATATAAATACTCCTCCCAACAACAGAATGGAAAGATGCTGTCAGTTACTTGCCAGCATTGAAATAAGCAGTACTTGCTGTATATTTACTAAATTGCTGTCTAACCTCTCAGAAACAAATGTTAAGTTTTTTGAGAGAGTGCAGTTGTGTTTGTTCCTTCTATGCCAGAAGTACATCAAAGTGCTGTCTTCTATGTAGTTGTTAGGTTCAGAAATTGCATGGAATTTTGTCACTTAAAAAAAAAAGTAGAAAAACTCTTAGGTGTGTATCTATGAATACTAAAATATAGTTCAGGTTAGGTTTACTCTTTCTTATGGAGGACAAAACAGAAACATACACTTCAGGGGAGTAGGACCATGAACAGAAATAATTCTAAAACAATTTCGGTGCTCATGAATCTACATGAGCATTTTCTGACTGCATGCAGGTGTGGAAACTAGCCAGGCAAAAACTAACTCTCCTCCCAGATTGCCTAAGCCTAAGAAAAGGACATTTGTGGCCCCCAAAGCAAACATTCCAATGAGATAAAAATGAGCTATTTCCATCAGCAAAGGAAGTGGTCTGAGATGCAAATTTAGGATCCGTATACAGACACAATTCCCATTAGTTCAAGGATGTTCACATTCAGACCATTGATTTACAAGAGAAGACAAAAGTTCATCAAAATCCAGATTAGTTTGTCATGGAAAACTGTAAATCTGACCAGTCTGAGTGACTGTCTGGATATCTGTTAAATTTATCATTTAAACAACAAAAGTGATTTTACTCCAGTATGTTTGAGGTATTTGGAGAATGGAGATGATAAAAGCTACATTCACCCAAACACCCAGTTTGCGTGGACTTTCTTGCACTGAACGTTTTGCAGGTGACATCATCTCTGAATTTGCACATTTTGTATTTTATGTTTCATTTTATAAGACCCATCACCGAGACTGAGGTGTGATTTGAGGTTGTGCAGAAACACGATTTCCAGCATAAAGCCCACACAATGGCTCACACCTCCCTAGCAAGGGGACCCCAAATCCTGTGTCCACATCAGCCTGAAGAGGCTGCATACCCCCATTTCCCAGGAAAGTCTTCAACCACCAACCAAAGGGCTAAGCTACATGAGCTGGAAACAACTGAAGATGGATCAATATGTTACAAAAACTAAAAGATTCTGGAGGACAAATGAATGTGAAACATGACTTCCTATCTTACTGATGAGAGCCTTCAGGTGTTCAGGGGAATCCTGGGTCTCCTCCATCAGCTTGTCTGCATTTCACATGCAATGGTCATTATACCAAGAAACCTCAAAGCCTTTAAACCAGGAATTAGTTTGTTCAGTGTCCAGCCCTCCATTTCAGAGAATAACACAGCCTAGGGCATTCTTACACACTATTTACATTGGTGATTTAGAAGAAGTTACAGGGCAAGCACACATGCTTTGTTAAGCTGATTTTTCAGGTTACTTTAAATACAGAGGATTAGATTCTTAACCACCCTAAATCAGCTTAGTCCTTTTGACCTCAAGAACTGCACACTGACTTCCTGCACGGAAGATCTGCTTGAGTTTCTTCAATGATTAAGAAAATAAATGTTTCCAAATGAATTCTCCCATCTAGACTCCTACTGCTACATAACTGCATTTTAAATATGTCTTTCTTCCCCTTATCTTTTCTTCTACATATTAATGCCTGGTTACAAAAAAACATGCTGGCTGTTTTAAGCCAGTACTGTGTTGCAGAAGAGCATGGTTTGGCAAATGAAGGGTTGAAGCTCTTATCAAAATATGTTCTGTTTTTGCCTGCAAGTCTGTATTTTAAATAAACAGGAATTAATAACAGAACCATGTGCATGCTAGGTCACCAGTCATTTAGGAATCTGTGGTGAAAAAATCCTGGATCTTGGGTAAAAGGACTTTTTGCTAATGCATTAATACTATAAAATGTGTGCTCCTGTTCTCTGCAGCTCTGCTTCCATCCTGAATAATACATAGGTTAAATCAGCAGTGTTTTGTGTAGGTGAGGGAAGGCCTTGAAGGAAAATCTGACTCTCTGTTCCTAGCAGGACTAATACAGGACAACAGCATGACATTACCGAAAGACTGAGGACGAGTTAAAACCTCTGCAAAATCCCATTAGAAACCCATCTCAGCCCTTCAGAGGTTATGCACTGGCCAGTGCTTTCCCACTCTGCACACATCAGATCCACATCCACCTCTGGATATCATAACCCGTGTGTCATAGCACAGACCCTAATACCAGTAAGAAAAAGGCATTGTTGAAAGTTAAGGCAACCTAATGACTACTCCAAACCAAGCTGCCTGTACACGTATCACAGTATAACAGTGGGATTATTTCTGGCATTTATCTGTGTATGTTGTGCATACACACACACACCACCTCCCTGATCCTGAATGCTTTCATGAACAAGGTCTATCTGTTCAAGCATCCATCACTGGTTATTACAATAACCGTTTTCCTAAGGGACTATAGAAACATTGCCATAGCATGCACATGTCCTACAGTTCTTAAAGTAAATCATCAGGCTCTTAGCTTTGTGATTCCTACTGGAAGCTCACAGCTGAAAGATGCCTCATGAATTAGTGAAATAGGATGTTATGAGCATTTGTGCCCTCATGAGGAAATTCTATTCCAAAAATTGGCTTCAATTGTTTCTCCATTACAAAAATAATAACCAGAATTTATCTAAAAGCTCAGTCAACATGATTTTTTAAATCTGACATGTTAGGTCAGATTTTTCTAACCCAATGTGTGCTGCTGGCAGGGAATTGGCAGGGAAATTAACCACAGATGGTAGCCAGGACATGGGGAATATATTCAATATAACAGAGTACTTATGTGTCAACAACCCAGTGTCCCAAAAAACAGTATCCATTTGCCTTTGACTATCTAAGGCTCACCCTGTGTTACTAGCAATTTACACAGGCTGAAACCGAGACTCTTGACTGTGACTTTAACATCACAGGGAACATAGCAAGTAAACCACATCAGCCCACGCTCTTCACCAGAATGGCCCACAGCTTTGCTATGGGCAGCAGCAAGTGGGCTGCATGGGCAAAGGCCACAAAGCTCTTTCCCCTTCCATCATGTGACAGTAGATGAATACAGACATAAATACCACATGCGGTTCTAGTTCTTTGAATATACCTCTTGCTAGAGTGTTGCCAGATGCCTGCTTTTGGAGACGGCAAAATAAGCAAGACACTGATATATCACAGAAATAAAATATTTGACTAAGACAAGATCCACAGCAGCCAAACTCCGCACTGCTTGGCAATGGATAACTAAAAGCAGAGGTCAGAAAGGTACAAAAGAAAGATGTGTATGTAAGAGAGAGCTTTCTTAGGTAGGTAGGTAGGTATAAATAATGTTGCTGCCATTCTAACACATTTTAAGCAGGTTAGCCTGTGTCCAAGCTGTAGGAGTAGAGTTTGCAGAAAGCTAAATGCAAACAAAAAAAGCCCAAGAAGGCCCAATAACTGCATCTTTGCACTGTTCCCTTCCTCCCCTCCAGTCAGCCAAAGCACTGCTTACCACGCACTGCCTTCTCACCTGCCCAGGGACTTCGTTCAAAGCCAGCTTTGCTTTTAGGCATCGTTGATGCTCACAAGCTGGGTGCCAGCCTCACTCCACCTGGTCAAGTGTGTGAAGCTGACGAAGAGATACCTCTAGCATGTGGGACTCAAAGGAGAGCCTGAGCCTCTTCTCAGTTTACAAGCCAACTCCAACAGCCAAGCCACTTGTATACATGGGCACTGAAATGGAACTAGGGGTAGAGGAATTCACCCAGGTAAATGAATTAGAGAGGCTCAGCTTTGATGGCAAAGTTAAAAGGTGGGTCTATACATGTACTTGTTTTAGGCTGGGACTTCCAAAGGCTGAAGTGAGGTACTGAGGTATTTCTTTCCTATTGACTTTTACTTGGCAGTAGGATCCTGACTGCCCCAGATGCTTTAAAGATCCCACTTTCTATCTACTGAGCTGCAGAACAATGAAGATAGTGTCAGGGTGATAAATGTTAGTGAATATGCTAACCACAAAAGCCAACAAGTGTAGAAACTCCAGGGCCAGTATCTGCTGCTTCTCATGGAAGTGTAAAAGAGAAAAAGACCCAGAGACACAGGGAAAGAGAGGTAGAAGAGAACATCAGCTCTGGACAACTTCACCAATGAGAAGCACCAGTTTCCTCCTCAGAACCAGCCTAAATGTGATTTGGCACATATAGAAAACATTATACAAAGCAGCAGCATGGTCCCATGTGAGGAGCTGGGCATGCACTGAAGTAATTTGTGGGAGGAGACATCAATGGTGAATCTTAAATTCAAGGTGAGGTTGGAAAGGGAAGAGTCTTTTACAGTCAGAGAAGCAACTGGGGAAACAGAGGAAACTAGGTAACCTTCATGCCCCAAGCACTTCCTCAGGGCTAGAAGGGGAAGGTCATGCCCTGGCAAAGGGCTTGGGTAACTGCAATAATGTCTCTCTTATTAGACCAACTGAATAAAAAAAAAACTCCAGTAGTCCTGGTCTCTGAATTTTAAATTGGTATTAACTAACTTGATCTCTTATTCCCTCTTGAGGAATTTCTCCTCTGATGTCAATTCATGACTACAAAAAAGCCACCGCTGTAAAGCTTTCAAAGCAATTGCATTCCCTTGTGGATAGAAATCATGCTGAAAAACAAGATCTCCATACAGCCAGCTGGGGCTTTAAGAGGTGTTTGCAGGGCCAGCTCACTCCTTACACCCCATGGCCTATTTTTTTCCTAAACCTATGAGAACAATTTTGTTGTTAAATGTGATGTTAGATTTTATGCCCTAAAATCCTTACAAATTAAGGAATTTATTATGACTTCAAATTCTGTTTCAACCACTTAAACAGGCACTTAACTTTAAGCACCAGATAGTCCCCAGAAGACAACAGTAAATCTGCATGGTTGTGCTTGCCCCAGGCTTGAGCTCTGACGGGGTGGAAGCCTGCTGTCTTCTCCCCCCACGCCTTCCTATTTACCAGGCAGTATAAATATACATGGTTTGCACTTGTGTTGCAAGTGTCAACTCAAGCACAGCTAACACAGGCAGTGTCAGGGTACTCTCTGAAATTCTTCTTCTGCTTAAACTTACCTTCTTACTTAAGCTTTCTGCTGAGTCAGGGTCTACTGTACATCATGCACCCAGGGATAACTAATTCTAGCACAACTTTACCTCTCTGCCATGCAAATCCCACACTCATCTGAGTCCTTCTTCATTATCAGACCTACTTCTCATCCACTTTATTCATTGAAGTGCTGGCCAAGCAAAACTGAAAGCAACAACAAGGTCACTAGTGAGCTTTGTGAAAGTAACAGTTCTTCTCCCTTTTCACCGCAAAATTTATCAGCCCTGGAACTCCTGCCCGGGAACAGGGAGAACGGGCCCATTCAGCACTGAGCTACCTATAAAATAACTCAGCTGTTCATGCTCTTTGCTATGTTGATAGATATATAGAGATATCTACAAAGCAAATACTTACAGAAATTTTGCATATCCTATATGAAATAAATATCACAAGTAAACTCTAATACTCAGAACTGAATAGTATACAGTACTAGGGACCAAGTTACATTTGTAAATGCACAAGCATTAATACTATGAATTCAGCTTAACTTCTTAGTATGCAAGCTTCAGGAGTTGCTAGCTAAACTACGCTTCAGGGAGCCATAATAAATGATGGTCATGCCAAAATCTAAGAAGAAACAAGAACACAAACATTCTCCACCATCCCTCGAAATGGCACACAGCTTTTTACAGATGCTGCAGTAATACAGTGGTTTCAAGAAATTCTTTCAAATTGTGTAATAATAAGTATCAACTGCTACGTGGATCTTTATGTTCTAAACAAACTCAAAATCAGAGCAGGAGCAACAGATTTGTCAACACAGTGTCCACACATAGCAAAAGCAGAGACAGCAAGAGTCTGTACCTGGACCAGAGCTGTAAATGCCCAGAATAAAGTGAGAATGGGGGCAGCTTTATTGGCAAAAAGGAGGAGAGGGAGAGAAGAGGGACCGGACACAGCTTCAGTTATAATTGTTTTTGCAGAATAGTTTGGAGGAATAGCCCGGACTCTGTAGCCTGGTCTTGCCAGCATGGTCACTGCCTCAAAAGCCAGTGGTAGCGCACAGGAGCTCAGCTAGCAACAGCAGGTTACAGACTGGGCTGCTCCCTGCTGTGCAGGACAGAAGGTTTGCTGTGACAACAGTACGTGGGGCAGTTCATTTCTGTATCCTAATATAAACGCTTCTGCCAACAATTATTTGTTGAGGAGGTGGGTGATTTGCAAGTACAACTTTTTTTCAGGAAAGAAAAATCTCTCACACTCAGTACTCTGACTCAGCATCAGCTTGCACTACTGAATAATAAAATCTATATCCTGCCCTGGAAATTCGCTTACACTTTAGATCATGGCACTTTTCTCATCTTGCAAAGAGGTTCGTGAAGAGGATCTTCCTAGCAACAGCTCCTTCTCATGGATCAGGCTATCTAGCAGGTCCTCCTGTCTGTAGTTGTGATAAACCTTCAGGAAAGCCAGAATGGTAATTCCCAGCCAAGTCAGCCAGGCAGCCCAGAGACCAAACTAGAGAAGCAAAGAAATGATAAAGATGTCAGTACTGCTTCATAAAGAAAAAATCAGCTGTCCAGGTGAAGATCAAAATCTCTCCTAGATCAAAGCCCATGGAGTCACAATAAGTTATGCTTCATTAGGTTCTAACCCCAGTGCTCCTCAATTCTGTCAAGTTATTCTGAGCTTAAAATGAAAAAAAAAAAAAAAAAACCTTTATGTACTAGGAAAACTGAAACAAAATAATACTAAGTACAATGATGAAGAATTCTGTAGAATACATGTGCAGCTGCTGAACTTCCCAAATATCTGACGTTCTGGCTGTCCCAAAATTCTTGGGATTATTTCTCTTCGGTTACCTTGGAGTTGCTATATATTTTAATATATTTTCCAAAACTTTCTTCCTGAGTCCTTTGGGCCTCCCACTGCCCCCTGGAGAAATATAAATTTTAAGGCATTTCCATTCAGAATATTGTTGAGAAAATCCTACCAACTGAACTGTTACATTCTGGGGTAATTGATTTGCATTAGCATGACCTCAGAGAGCAAGAGAAACCTAATCTAACACAGCCTAGTGTCTGGTGTCTCATATATACGTGGCATATGAGACCTGGGCTTAAAGTCTCAGATCTGCAGTAAGTCCCATCACTAACTTAGTCTCTTTTGCTTTACTTTGTAGAAATAATTACACTTTGATTTGTTCAGGTACTTGAATGTTGGCCTCCCCTGTCTCAGAGGAGGCTCATTTGTAGTAGAGCTTTCTGGCAGAAATTCCATTTTAATTCCATTATAACTTTAGCAAAAAAAAAATTTAATTGAATCTCTGTATTTCACTTTTGACATATTGCATTTTTAATTACAAAAAAAAAAAAAAAGAAAAAGCAATTTAAACACTTCCAGACAGTAGCATAGCTGTTTACTCTAATAGCCAATTTAGATAAGTGAGGGCCACAATTATGTAAATGGAGGTTTATGTTCCTATATATCTTATGCACTTTAGAAAGCCTCCTAAGTATTTCTGCCCATTCTTACAATTATCTCAGCTCACCAGTAAAAAATATTTTTTAGTTATTCTACAAGTCTTGGGGACAAGAATATACTCATCTGGCTTTATATGACCAAATCTAGAGACTTGAAAGTTTTGCATTCATTTCTTAAGCACCACTTCATTAACAAGATACGTTCAAATATCTAATACTACTGTGGTCTTCTCAATGTACTTGATATGAAAGAATTTACATGGGTTTAGCCAAATTCAGTGAAACTCCCAGAGTGTTTCTGGTGTGTTGGATGTATCTGAGTGGAGTGAAGCAGAGAGAAGCAGGCTTTGTGTGTGTGTGTGTGTATCTGTGAGTGTTTGTGCACACACATATACATGTGCCATGTATCCAAAGTTGTAATTAAGCAGCTTGTTTTTCCCTTCCAGATTTTATCCAGAGCCCATCTTCGCAATTCTTAAATTGTCAGCTATCTTGATATCTCCATTCAGACCACTCCTGAGTAAAGCGCGCTGAAGGAAATTATTACACTCACAAGGAAAGAAGTTTGCTTTGGCTGGTAAGTCTAGTCTGTTCTTGGGCTTTTCATTCTGCTGATTAAATGAAACTTGTTGGCCCTTCTTAGACAAACCCATTCTCATGCCTTCTTCCAACTCTGCTTACCACACCCCAGATATTACAAGACAATGCTGCAGGATTTTGCTCCCTGCTGGTTTTTTTTTTTTTCAAATAGTCTCCCTCACGCTTCCCTTTGCCATTGCCAGGTTCAGCTTTTGAAGACAAATGGTGTTTCCCTGGAGCTTTTATGCTTCCAGGCTCCTCATACTTCGGTGTTTGCAGAGCTTAAAGGCTGCATCTTTCAGGCTAGCTCCACCCAGGTCTGGAGGGATGTGGATCAGTGTGGAGAGCCCCACCTGACAGCTTGGGCTGATCCTTCTGTGCTGTGACACAATTAACTCTCCTCCAGTCAAAGTGCTATGTGTGTGGACCTACCTATAAATCCACAGCTGTCCATCCTGGTATCACAGATTAAATATTTTGTTCCCATGAACACAAAGCTATAGATGAATAACAGCCTTGGTTCTGTTACCTTCCTGCTACCTGGCAGATTAGGAGCTAACGGCAAATTCTGCTACAAAATACAGTCTACGCTTGGGCTAGCATGATATAAAGGGGTCACTCTTATGACCTGTCTCTGGCCTACATGCAGGTGTGTCTGGGATGGGTGTCTAGATGCCATTGCTGGGTGCAAAACCCACAAAACTAGCCTGTGTCTAAGAGTCACAGTTGCCTTCAAGGAGTGCTCCAGGCAAGGTAATGCTTCCTCCCATGAGGGATAACCGAAGAAGCATATGTATGCGTGCAGCATGTATGCATGGGGCTGTCCTTGAGGAACTGTGTTAGTATGTGCTCACATGTTCAAGTCCTCAAGTCCCAGTGTTCACAGGCTTCGAGTGTTGACTTAGAGCTGGTATATTCAAAAATAGTCTGACAACCTCAGAGGTCTGATTTGCAAAGATCAGGAAAAAAAAAAAAACTATCTAAAAGACAGTGATATTTCATTATTTTCAATGGACTCATACTTATATGGGCTCAGGGGATCTCCGACAAACTCATGGAAGAGAAAGCTAACAGCCCCACACTCTCGTGCAGGTCAGCCATTCTGTTCTTCTTCCTGCCAGCAATAAAGAGCTCCAGGACACTCAAGTGTTGCAGCCTTTGCAGAGCTCATCCTTTACAGAAACAATACATTTTCCATGGTGAGTTAGAGTCAGGTTTTGATATGTCTGCATTCAAAACTGTCTGTTTTGAATGTAAAATGCAAATATGCCCATTCACAACCATCTTGATTCAGCACAGATTGAAGTTAGTGGAAACATTCCCATTGACTTCGGAGGATTGCAGCTCAGATCCAACAATCCCAGATCAATGAGCTAATGGTAAATGAACTGGAATAGATTTGTGACCTAGTCTGACCTACCTGTGCAATAGCAAACTGGTCGTAGAAAGCAGAGTTTTCTAAGTTCAGTTCAAGATCTATATCCTGTAATTCTTCACAGCTACCCAAGGAAAGCATTTAGGGAGGAAGAAATAAAGTTATTTCAGAAATTCCAAACAGGCAAAGCAAGCATAAAATGAAGCAACATCTTAGTGTTTCAAACAGTCACAATAGCCCTTTCTATGAAAAGTTATTTAAGTTATCGCAGTAATTAGGTTGCTTGCCAATCTTCTCTAAAACTAGGGTAAAAGAAGCATGTAAATACTTTCTTTTAAAAGACAATGTGTAATTATGTAAATGATAACACCAATCTTCCATAAAGTGGAACTGTAATAGTTATTATGAAAACAATATACTTAAAGCCCTCTTCTCCCACTCCCCCAGAGCCTCCCACTTATACACATCTGGCATCAGCCCAGCTTGGTTGCTTCACCCCTCAATAAAACAAAGTGTATGAGCCTCTGTTACCTTTTGATATCATCAGGGAAAGCTTCAGAAGAAGGGATTGTGAGGGTGTTTTTGTTTCAGATGCTCCATCAAGGAGACGGTACTCTGATGGTAAGATAGAGGCTGCCTACAGATTTTACAAATAACTTGGACTTTTACTGGTGTGAAAAAAATCCCAGGATTTTGAGGTTGTCTTTCTATCTCTTGGTTGATTTCTGCAGCCTCTTCTCTGTCCTTTTCAGTGCTGTCAGTCATCTTGGGTTCTTATCCGAATATTCGATTAGACATTTTTTGTAATTGAATTTTTAACCGAATATTCGAATAATTCGATTAATTGTTGCAGCCCTAAGCAGAACATTTACTATGGCATTTTACAACATATGACAATGTGAAACATAAATGTATGCTTTAAGTAGTACGTTTATTCAATATCATATGACATAAAATGTCACCTTTTTCTTTCTCTTCATTGGTATTTGTTTGATACAAAAAATCTACCTCAATCTCTCAAGTTTCCTATACAAAGCACAAGCATCGTGCGATAGAGCAGACCATTTCAGTGCCTGTGCATTTTGTGCACTGTCAGAAAGTATCAACCCTCTGAGCTTTGCACTTAAAGTACTTTCCATTCTGTGATTTTCAGGGTGTCCGCAGCACTGCCATGAGGCCAGCATCTTTACACCCGTTTTTGGATGATGGTGCTTTGTGGCACAGGCAGGACGAGTGACTTGCCTGCTGTCACACAGTGGGTTGGTGGCAGAGCCAGGACATTAAGCCAGGACCCTGACTCCCAGTCCCCTGCCCTGTTCACAGGACCACGGTCCCCCCTTCTTAGAGCATTTCCAAATCCAGTTCTCCTTTGGAAATGAAAACTTTTGAACTAATGCTTTTTTTTTGTGTATGTTCATGACTCAAGAGACCATGAAACACCATGGAAACCATACTTTGTTTTGTGGGGAAGTAAAAGCAAAAAAGTTTGATTTGCAGGTTTTGTTCCAGATGAAAAGAATCTGGAGTTCCATATTGTCCTCCTTGATTACCTTGCATGTAATAAGCACAGTCATTTGTGCATATATGAAAGATAAAAGGAAAAAAAAAATGTATTCTTCAATACTAACCTATTTGGCATGCTTCCTTTTTCAGTAATTGCATCACACCACATGTTAAATCCTACACTCACTATAGTGCTAGCAATAAACGTGATAAACACCACAAAGGCGCTGATCAGCAGATTCAGGAAAGCATAAAAGAAAGAGCTGCAATAAAAGGGAAGAAAAATGTAACTCATAAACAGCTGAAACACAACATCAGCAGTCTCTCTAAGCAGCATACAGCAGACACAAAGATATCAGTTTCCATTTGAAACACTTCTGCTTTAATTAAGAACACCTAATATATTGAAAAAACTATGGATTATGGTTTTGAGTCACATTATCCTCATTTGTAAGCTCTTTTGATTTTGATTTCTTTTTTTTTTTTTTTTTTTTACCATAAGAGGATGTGGCTTTAAATCATAAATGCTAAGTGGCGATTGTTCACACACAGCATGGCTTTCATTAGCTGTAATGATGAAAATCACCATTGTTAAAATAAATGTCATTAACTCAAATTATATAGTAACTGGAGCTAAAATTATTTCATGACTAAAATGATAATTGGGACAAAAATTGCCTACCAGAAGGAAACTAGAAATAAAAATAAAACAACACAGTACTGATGGCTGTAATCATTTTAAGCAGTGTAACACAAGGTACCGGCATCATAGGACACGAATCTCAGTTTTATGGGTAATTTGCAGAGCAGACCAGCTTCTCCTGGGACATCTCTGGCTTCAGTGTCAGTATGTTATTTCTGCCAGCAAACGTCAGTTTTCATTAACCCAGTTAGTTTGCATAACCAGGGCCAGCTCTAGGCATGTGCAAGGGTGGGATGGGGTGGGATGCTCGTGGTGGTCCCATTAGGCTAAGGAATTGTCCACCTATCTTCCAGCCTCATGAGTTAGTCTTCTAGAAGGACTGGGTGAAGAAGAGGTACAGAAGTCCAGAATCTGACCTTCTGCCGATCAAAGAGGTCTCAGTGTTGCACCCGATTTGCGCTGGTCAAACCATCATGCTCACCATGCATGGGGATTCCTCAGGCCTCAGAGATCTGGCTCTCTGCCTCACCTAGTTTTCTGCTTAGATCAGAATTTAAAGCTACATATTCCAGATTGAGTGGACGTCCCATAATGGTAAATGCCCCGTAAAAACACTCAAAGTAGAAGTTGCTTTGCAACCCTAGTTGTGAAATGTCTGAGTTGGACCTCTACCCTTCAGCTGCATTGAATAGTCCCAGGCCTAGAGCACAGCTAACAGCCAGCACTTGGTTTTCCTGCTCCAGCAGGCAACTCAAGCACATCCTGCCCCTGAGGCAAAGGGTGCTCAGAGCCATCTGAGAAGGGTTGATATCAGTACTAATTAGCTGAAGCTGTTGCACATGAAGACTGGACACCTTGCTGGGATGAACAAGGTGCTACCCCTGAGTGCATCAGGCCAGCTGACCTTGGAGCTGGCCCAGCAGCAGTATTCCTGCTCAGCAAGGTCAGTAGTGATATTGTCCTGCTTCTTCCTCAGTAGTCTCTAATCAGAAATGGCATTTATCAGTTGTGGTGAGGATCTCACGTTTCTCTCTCCATCCAAACAAACCTGTTCTCATGTCCATACGAAGTGCTAATAAATGGCTCTCTAAAATCAGAGCAGAGTGTGTCTAGCCTGCTTTTCATAGAGACGGCAGCAGATCTGGGTATGGGACAGTCCTCCCCTCTTCCTAGGAAACTGCTGTTTTTATGCAGGTTCCCTCTCACCCTGTTTTACCCTTCTGTGATTCTCTACAGCCACTCCATCATGACGACTTGCTCTGCTGTTGCTCCCCAACACACCGCAGCCTTCTGCCTCCTTTCTTGCCTGGAATGACTGTGAACAGTGTTACACCACTGCTACTGCTCAGCCCAGGGGAAGGAGCCTGAACACAGCTCCTGAAGAGAGTTTTCAGAGGCCTGTCCAACAGTTTAGGGCTAAATACCCACATTTGGAAGCAGGCAAACCTTGAGATCTAAATTTCACTATTACAGGGGTTTTACTGCTTGTTTCTTCTGAAAAAAAATCTGGTTCTGAACTGTGAAGCTGAAAAAAGTATCTGGATTCAACTAATCCTCTATAGGTATCTGATGACCTGAGGAAACTGAATTCAAATGTAGTAAGAAGTCCATGGCTATACTTAGGTCTCTTCTAAAGTCAGTTTTAATGTGGAAGTAAGTTTCCGTTTTATACTTTCTATGGCATGATTCAGTATTAGGCAGCTTGAGCATGGCCAAAAAGAGCCAGAGAAACAACACCGCTATCCAGTCCCCAGTATTACCAGCACTAGGGTGCTGTACAAGCCCAGGTGTGAGTAACAGCCACTGACTCAAGAAACCTCTAGTCCAAATAGACCTGCACATGAGTGATTTGTCCTCACTGTGGTAAAGGAAAATGGCTTTCCTAGTCTAGCCAGCTACCAGCGCATGCTCCTGCCTTCCCGCCTCCATGCAATCGGATGCTTGGAAGACCCCATAGCACACACAGGCTGGTTCACCTGCTCCAGGGGCTGTACTGAAGGTTGCAGGACAGGCTGCTGGAGAGCCGGGCACTGGGCACAGCACAGCTGATGTGCTGCCTGGACCACCAGGCCCTCACTACTCCTGCTGGGTCTAATGTACCTTGGTTTGTCCAAGCAAAAGAACCAACTGCTGCTGCAGCCCTGCTGCTGCCTCAGAGAGCAGTCAGCTTTGCTCTCATGTCAGAAACAAGCGATAGCTGTTCTCTGCAATAGTTGCCATGTCCACCACAAAAGCAGAATAAAAACAGGGGAGACATCACCAACTGCTCCCTCCCGCCTCCCTCCCCATCCCCCCCCAAAACACACACACAACCCTGTTGCTTGGAGTTTTTTCATGCACCTAGTGTAGGTCTGGGGAAGGCCTCCTCCTGCAGGGACATGTAGTGGGACCATAGTCAGGAGGCGCCTGAGAGCCCCAGCCTCCAGCATCACCCCATGCCCTGCAACACCCTTCGTGCCCACCATGGTTGAGCTGGCCAGATGCTGCACCCAGGTGCCAAAGGGCAGCAGGAGCAGAGCAATGAATCTGGCCCCCACCCCAAACCCCTGCGTGGGAGCATCCTCTGGAGGGGGCCCTGGACACAGGTTGGGGGTACACGTGGGGTGTGTGTGCAGGCAAGACACCACCTCACCCCAAAACCCTCTGCCCAGCACCTTGTTCCCAGGCTGCTCCCATATACCTTAGCCTGCAGGAGGGGCTGGCACCCCCTGCCCTCCCCGGAGGTACTTACTCCTCGTGCCCTTTGCAGAGGAAGAAGAGGGTCCGCCAGGCCTGCACTGTGGCCAGCAGCAGGGAGAGGAGCCCGGTGAAGATGCTGAAGCGACAGGCAGCCTCAGGCCCCCACTCCTGCACGGTGAAGCGTTGCCTCTCCACGGTCAGGTTGGCGTTAAGCCACATGCCCTCGGTGAAGAGCAGGCACCGGCCGTGGAAGTCGTTGCCATTCTCAGAGAGAGGCACCACCACAATGAAGCTGAAGAGGAAGGCCAGGAAATAGCAGATGCACTGAGCAAAGAGGAAATTGCTAAGCGCCATGTCCGCGGCTCTGTGCAGGCAGAGGGAGGGATGGAGGGAGGGATGCAGGAGGGAGGGATGCAGGAAGGAGAGTTGCAGGAAGGAGGGATGCCGGGGGGAGTGATGCCGGGGGAAAGGATGGAGGGATGCACGGAGGAAGCCTGCAGCAGTAGGGGGTGGGGAGGGAGGATGCGCAGTGAAATGCGATGCGATGCGATGCCTCCTCCGGCATCACTGCTGCCTCTGCCACGGCCGGAGCTGCCCCCACCATCTGAATACTAATGGCTTCAGGGCTTGAGGAAGGAGGGAGAGGAAAAGCCATTGTGGGGGATTCCTCTTCTTCAGGAAAATCTGGCCACTAATACATCCTGGCACCCAGGGAGTTAAATCAATCACTGCCTCCCCCAGCAGGGCTGAGTACCACCGGGCTCTCAGTGGGGTGTCCCCTTAACGACAAGGGACACTAATCTCACCCATGCTGGTGGCTATGACATGCTCCCCTTCACCACAAAAACCAGCCTCATCCTGGCTGCTGGATCCCACAGGTTTTGGCCCCTGTTTCTAAAAATATAACCAAAACACTGCTGGGACACTCTGTGGACGTCAAGTGTCTGCTCCTGCATGCCTGCCCCAGACACTGTCTGAAACACACAGAGCACACGGTTTGCCACAGGGGCAGTGTCCTGTCATTTCTTGGGTCCCATATGTCTGCTTCCCCAAATCCACAACAGAAGCCATGAAGAGCCTCAACCCAAGCATCTGGCCAGCAACCTGAGATGGTGGCAATAAGGGTCAGGGCGCTTAGGTCCCCACCTGCAAACCAAGTGTTTTTGTTCCCAGCCCAGCCAGTCAGCCCCCCCATAAGACATTGCAAGTGTCAGCAAGAGCTCACCAGAACGTTTGTTGAGGCTTGGTGCCAACTAGCCCCGAGCTTGAGCTGGACACCAAGGTGAGAACAGACCAGCCTTAGCTCTGGGCGCAGCGGTGGCACTTGCATGGCAGGGACAGTTGCTGCTCACTCAGTTCCAAAGGTCAGGGACCAACTATGCTCTGCACTGCCAGGGGCCAGTCCCTTGCCCTGTGCCACTGCTGGGAAGACATCGTAGCGTTCCGTCAGCTGTACGGCCAAACCTGCATGGCCAGGATGCAAGAAAGCCAAAGGCATCAGAGAGAGGCGGGGTGACTTGTGCTCACCTACCACTTTCTTGTGAAATCTCAGGCCCCTCCTCTGGCTCAAAAATTGAAACTGATCCCAGGTTATTTTTTCCCCTCAATCCCAACTTCATTTTCCTATCTAAGTAAGACTCCTCTTTCCAACAGAAGACAGTGCAATTCATCTCCAGTTCCAGGTAAAGCCATTTCCTAATCCAACTTCCTACCCATATCCGGTCCAAGGTCAAACTCAGCTCTCAGCCTACTTCTCAGTCCCAGGGCTGCTTCTGGTCATTGGAGGCACTGTGCCACTTCCTGGGTAATGTTTAGCAGAGCAGAGGAGGGACTGGGACACTGATTACACTGCACATGGGATTTCGGGCTTGTGCTTCCAGTGGGGAGCAAAGCAACTATTTTTTTATCCTGTTAAGAGGTTACAGACACAGTCCTGAGGCAGAAGCTGGGGGGATTCTCATTAAGGATATTATTTCAGCTTCATTGTAGTTTATTTGCGATGTGTATTATCTCAAAACCTTGCTCTATCCATACAGGCGGAGGGTTTTTTTGTGCAGAACCTGTTTCTTGTATAAAAACTTTTGTCAGCAATACCCCTGTTTGATGAAAAGTGTCAGGCCACTTTTCTGATCCTTACCCAACCCCGATCATCAAAACTTGTATTTCATTTTTGCAAGAAGAGTTATAGAGCACTGGCCTGACCCTATGGGGATAGATGTATACTCCTAACAGAAACGATTTTGCTGATATTTCAGTCTGGGTGTAAATAGGAAAGAGAATTGCTCTTATCCTTACTTCCAGGCAGTGCTGGGTCCCCAAAGGGTTTTGTCCTTTATCTGCAAGGAAATCAGACTTGGACTGAGCTGAAAAACTCTTTCTTTGAAATCTGGAACATCAGACTTGCCAGACAATGTTTTCTGAAGTTAACTTGGGAGGTCAACAACAACATAAAAGCTCAGTTATTGCTTACAAAGGAGCCCACAGAAGGGGCCAGCAGATGCCAAGGGCTCTTTCCCTCTGGCAAGCCAACGCTCAGATCTCACCACCAGCAACCACAGGGCTTTGCTGCAGGAGGGCTGCTGCAGAGGTGAAATGCGAGGGCCACTTGCAGAGCACATAGCATTGTCCTTGATGACGAACAAGCTCAAGCCAACATNTCAGAAAATACAGCTAGATATTTGCAAATGTTAACAGACATGTAAAACATAGCTGCTCTTAGCAGCTGACAGCCACTGAAACACAGTGCTTGGTCGGATGAGCGGCCACACACCGGAGTGTGTAAACGGGTAGAAATCAAATCTGCCACCTGCCATTCGTTTGACAGCTGCCTAAATTTCTCATGCTCTTCTTTCATGTAATCCTAAAAAAAAATGACAGTAGGCAGGAACTTAGAATCTGAAATATAGGGTTGTTTTAGTGGAATAAATGTGACGGTGTTTGATAAAGAAGACTTAGTTAGGTTTTGTGGCCTTAAAATTGTGCAACTGAAGAAGAAAGGCAGAAGACAAAGTGAATGATCACTCATTCTTTCTCGTATCACAGGAAATGGGGGACAGCAAGAAAATTGGTCAGGCAGAAATTTTAAAACAGAGGAAAAGATGAACATTTTTCACACAGCACATAATTAATCTGTGGCACTCATCACAGGACACTGAAGAGGCCAGAAATAAATACTGGTTCAAAATCAAATAAGAGAAACTAATGGAAGAAAAAGCCCATCAAGGGCTGCTAAACGTGGAACTGGGGAAGGAGCCTTCAGCTCAGGACGTCCCTGACCAGCAGGTTGCTGGGAGACTGCAGGCACAAAATTACTGCTCTGCAAATCCTCTGTTCCTCCCTAAACCAAGCATCTGCTACTGGCTGTCATTGGAGACAAGATCCCAGGTGAGATGGTCCTTTGGTTTGACCCACTATGGCCATTTCAGGTTTTCATTACACTGGCTGACATTACTAGCTTGTTGTCTTAGCCTTGCCATCCAAGCACGGAGAGATGGTCATCCAAAGCATCCCCGCACACCTTGGCTTCTGTAAAAGCCTTCAGGAGGGGGTTACCACCAGGCAGACTTGTGGTCAGCATTTGGTCCCTTTTCCACTGTGGAGGAAGCCAGTGTGGTAGTGCTTGCAATTGCTCAGGACGGAGTGAAGAGAAGGATGTGTGACAGGAGGAGGCTGCATATCCCCCCATCTCTGGTGGCACCAGCACATGCACAAGGAGCACATGTGGTCTTCTTACCACATCCCACTGTGACTAACTGCATCTTGAACTTGGCATCCCAGGCCTCCAGCCTGCAGCTCAGAGAGGACTTCCCTGATCCAGAACACCCATCCAGGGTCTGAATTCCTGCACAGAAGGAAACCTAAAGGGATGTGGGATTGGAGTAGGTTGCTCAGGTAGCGTCAGGGAGGATGATGTTCAAAGTTTGCAAATTTTGAAAAGAAAGAAAGAAAGAAAGAAAGGGAAGGAAGGAAAGAGAAAGAAAGAAAGAAAGAAAGAAAGAAAGAAAGAAAGAAAGAAAGAAAGAAAGAAAGAAAGAAAGAAAGAAAGAAAGAAAGAAAGAAAGAAAGAAAGAAAGAAAGAAAGAAAGAGAAAGAAAGAAAGAAAGAAAGAAAGAAAGAAAAAGAAAGAAAGAAGGAAAGAAAAAGAAAGAAAGGGAAAAAAAAGAAAAACGGGCTGCAGGATCACCTCAGTGTCAGGCAGAAAGCCAACCTGGATAAATCAAGATCACATGCACCAGATTTGCCTGCATTCCCTTCAGCCCCTTATCTCCTTCTAGTCATCTAGCTAATCCTCTGTGGATCAAGTAACACTGTATGAATTGGACTGATGTGGAATGACTGATGGGGACTGTGGTTCTGACTCTGCAGCTCCATGCTCCCCCTCAAGTCATTAATTATGCCATCTGACATGAGCAGTGCTCTCAAGTTGATATTTGTGAGGTAAGTGATGAATTTCCTCTCCTCTTGATAGCTCATTAGGACATGTTTTATTATGGGAAGATTTGCTGAGAAATTAATTATTCAGGCAAAAACATTGTTGTGAGCAACTTTATTTATTTATATATTTATTTTACCTTGGATATCTCATTTTTGTGGTCCAAGAAAAACAACGGTTACATGTTTAGAAGGTGGCTACCATCTTGATACCAGAAAAGTGCTGTTTACTTTGGAGTCACACAGTCACAGCAATATCTCCGCACAAGCATACCCAGGGAGCAATATGCCTATATTCTAGGCAGAGAAAAACAGTCCAAATGGCTGCTTTTGTGACAGCCCTTCAGTCACCCAAAGGCAACTTCTCCCTGATTTACTTGAGCTCAAATGGCTGCCTCAGCCCCTTTTACCAAATAGTTTGGCAAATGCGGTTTGCCCATTAAATGCAGCAAACCACCTGCAGGCTCTGGAGTCTATTTTATTCAGACTCTCTGGTCTGTTTTATTACCACGTTAATCCATTATTATTATTCCACAAGCCTTAACCTATGGTGTTTGTCCTCTGAGACTAATAGAAAGGATCCAGGTATCCTGCATATCCTCTTATGCTAGTTACTGTAAATACCACTTTCTGGGAGAGGTTTCTCATGGTAATCACTGTCTTCAAGAAGGTGACTGCCACTAGTTCAGAGGAATTATAGACAAAGTACCCAACTGTCAGCCACCTGTCACATCTGCATTTCTTCACAGCTACTATAGCGTCATGAATCTCTCAGGGCATCTCATCTGGGAACATCTTGACATAGTGCTTTTTTTTTGTGCACACATTTTTTTTTTAAGTGCTTCCATTCTGCTAGGAAAGCTGGCATGTCTGCAAGGAAGTTATGGGCAGAGAAGGTGCCATGTTGACAGGCATTCATGGAGCAGTTATTAGGAAGGAACTGAATGTCATTAATATGTCCATATGCAATAGCCTCTGTATTTTGATACCCAAAGAAAAGCAAACATATTCAACCTTGTTCGTGTTCTGAAATGAAAAATGCTAGCATGTGGTCAAAATATACAGTAAAATCAAAAAAAAAATAAAAAGAAAAGGAAAAGAAAAGAAAAGAAAAGAAAAGAAAAGAAAAGAAAAGAAAAGAAAAGAAAAGAAAAGAAAAGAAAAGAAAAGAAAAGAAAAGAAAAGAAAAGAAAAGAAAAGAAAAGAAAAGAAAAGAAAAGAAAAGAAAAGAAAAGAAAAGATGCTTGAGCTTTTTAGAGTATCATTAACCCTAAGTTCTGAGTGACTACTGCATGTCAGACTTCACACAACACCTGCGGGAACTGTAGCAGCTAGCAGGGGCACGCTCCCCAAACAGCACGTTCTTTGCTCACCTGCCTCTGCTGTCCTCAGTGAGTACTGACAAGAAAGGCGGGACAAGCTCTAGCAAGACTCTGATCCCAGGTTCTGCACAGATGCAGNGGAAAGGAAAGGAAAGGAAAGGAAAGGAAAGGAAAGGAAAGGAAAGGAAAGGAAAGGAAAGGAAAGGAAACAAGCTTCCAGAGTGAAGGTATATTTGTTTCCTTCTGGCACCAAAAATATGTTAGAAAAGCATGGGAAACTGCTTAAAAGAACAGAAAGAATGAAAGGAGGGAAAAACAACAGAAGAGAGATCAGCAAATTAAGAACCCATGATGTCCAAGCAATTAAAACCCTGCCAGAGGATGAATGTACGTAACTCTGCCCCACTTTAAATTAAATGGTGTCATTACATATTACATCAATACCTGACATCTGCAGCTTAACCTGTGACTGCCAAAGACTGCAATATCATCAGATCCAGGAGCCAAGCAGACACTGAGGTCTTGTGCATCTGAACAGCTTTGGGTCTGCTCAAAACTCTGCACTTCTGTGCCTGTGCTTTCTGCGCTTAGAGATGTTCAGCATCCAAAAACCCCTTGCACACATGTAACGAAGTTTGTTGCAGAGCTCTGCTCTATTTCAATTGCTTTTTTCTTCCTGCTTTCACCTCAGATACACTCTTTCCCTTGATTAAACAGCTATCCTGTGCTTCTTTCTAATGCCCCCATCTGCTCCATAGCATGGGAGGCACCAAGCAGAACCTGCAGGCAAAGTTATGGCCTCACCAGAAACACAGCAGCAAAGTCCCTTGTGTTGCCCAAGTCCCGTTCTCTGTTTCTACCTAGCGCAGAAAGGTGCAATTAGCAGTGATAATTCTTTTGACTTGCAGAAGCCTAACAATCTTTTTGCAGAAGCAAATCTAACACCCAGAGCCTGGTGCAGGGGGTGCCAGAGCACACACAATGCTGCTGGTCTGACTCTGGGCCTTCTGGAAATGATGCTGAGCTTTTTTTCCTGAAGATCAGTCAAATGTTTTCCAGCCCTAATATGGCTTTGAAAAAGAACTTCAGCTTTTGCTGGGTTTGGTTTTCTTTGTAAATACACTTTTATGTGCAGCCACTAACTAATTTGTTTCTTAAGCTCAAGTCATTTCCCTGGGAAATTCTCAAGGTCAGTAATCAAGGATCCATCACAAAGACAGCTGAAAAGCAGAAGAAAAAAAAAAATCCTTCTGTAAACCACATCATGTTTTTAAATGAGTTATCACTGTGATTAAAAAGGTTTTTGGTTGCAAGGGGAGACATATCACAGAATATCTTTGCTGTTTACTCTGATTAAACGTAAGTTAAATCATGTTGTAGAGAAAAGGAAAAAAAAAAAGCATTGCAAATCCTTGTCCAAGTAGCTCAGTGCCACAGATCAGCATATCTCAATTGGCTTCAATGCTGTCACACTAATTTATAGCACAGGAGGTTCTGACCCACCTGTCTGCAGCAGTTTCTGTTCCACACACATAGACATATATACTAAGAGCAGCTAATGGATAGCATGCCAATTAATAGCATGTACTTGCTTTATGCATGACATATTGTACCATGCATTGATTTTTAATCTGCTCAAACCAGTATTTCTCATGCAGAGTGAAAGTCTGATGTGAGAAATAGCCTCTTCATTTTCCCTGACAACTATTAACACTGAGCTTGTCTTCAGCGCTCATGCTGTAAGGCAACTGCTCCTGCCAAAAATAAATGCAAAGACTGAGGAGAGAGCCAGTTTGCAAAATTAACCTCTGTCTCAAAAGTGAATAAATCAGGACAGAGAGGCATATCCTTAGTTGCTGGAGACAGGAGGGACTTCATGGTGACTGTTTACCTCTGATGAGGCAGTGAGCAAAAAAGAACTCAAAACACTAAGACTTTAAGGGCTTTGCTACTTTCTGTGGATGGGACAAGTTCAATGGGAAACAGTGGACTTATAATGATTCTGGAGCCATAAACTAAGGTTAGATATAAGACCCTGGTGCCTTCTCCCCCAAATGATCATGTCACTGCCTGCATTCAGCATCCTAAAGACATGCTCTGTCAACCTTAGTAAAGTCCCACCATCAAAGTTCACATTGGGCAGGTAGCTGTGGGAGCCAGCCCTTATAAAACACCAGACAAAAAGATTTAGAGGGAAATGAGGTGAATGGCCCTCAAATCCCTCCAGAGTATATCATGACTTCATTAGTCACATTGCTCATATGTGAGATAGAGATAAATGTTCATCAGCTCAGCTCCTCAGCTGAAGGCACTGGTACTGACCTAATTACAGCCAGCAGGAGGTCTGACCTGGTACATCATCTCTCAAGGCCACTGAGAAAGACGTGGAAATAAATAACAGAAAGAGCCCCAGATCATTATAGTCCTGGCTTGGTGCAGTTTTCAACTCAGCAGATGAAACCACGTAAGGCAGGTGGTTTTGCAGAGCTCCATTTCCATATTTCGGTCCAAGCCCAAAATACCTGCCAGTGTTCTCTGGGGAGTTTGTAGCTAAGGCACACTGGCTGGTCCCAGCTTACCCCATATTTCACTGGTCCTGGATGTCAGGTACACATCAGTTGCAGCAACCACATTTGGTTATTGGTAATGAACAGAAAATTGGATAGATCTATTTGCTTTTGAAAACAGTAAACACATGGGTTTTTGGAAGGTCATAGGACTCCCAAATGTCTCATGACATTATTGATTTCTTATCATTAGCCTCTCTTGCAATGTTAAGATATTAAGCGCCTCAAAGTTTCTGTAGGCTGCTATCAAAAAAAGGGTAAATAAAAATAGACTGAGATAATGATTAGTAAATCAGAGATTCCCAGGTGAGTTCAAAATTAACTACTTCATAGGTTCTAACATAGAGGTCCCACCTTGTGCCAGGGACACATGCATTTTACAGTGATCAAAGCAGAGCTTCGAATACTTGACATCGGAGATGAAATACAGATCTGTGATTTGCAAAGTAAAAACACAACTACAGCAATAACGAAACATCAAAACAGGTCTGAATGTCACACTCCTGGATGCAACCATAGCAATACCTTACCTTGTGGCAGAGATGAAAAGACAGGGAACAGGAGCTCATTATTGTAACAACTACTTTAATAAGCATGGTGCGTTTTTTCCTGTCTCTTGTCATGTTTGGTGTTCATTTTCATCATGATTGATCAACAATTGACAAATAACACCTTTTACTACAATGCACAGTGTAAGCACGATTTTCAGAAGTATTTTGGGATGTTCGGACATCCTGCTAACATTATATCTACACAGACCATAACGGACAGAACCATTTGACTCTGTGCATACTCTGAGCTTGCCATGACTAAGACAAATTTAGCTAACATTTTCATTTGCGAGTGTGCGGCTAAGAGGTGCAGGACCTACAACTAGGACACGTTTGTATACGGCTTGCAGAGCAGTGACAGACTGTGTCCAGCCTGCTTGGCAGGGGAATGCCTGTCTATCTGTATCCTTTTCTGTTCGTACCTCCTAACATCTATCTCTCTTCAGAGTGGGCAACTGAGCAATATGGAGAAATAAGCTCATCTAGGGAACTCAGATTCAGAATGAGAAAGCCCAACTCTCCAAAAGCCAATAATCTTGCCCCAACGATTTCTCTCCACTGCTTCAATAGCTACCAGCCTCACTGCAACCCGCCTTCAGTGGGATCTCCTCTCCCTACTGCTCACCAAATGCACATCTCACAGTCAACGTAGCAAAATAGTGAAGGAAACAAAACAAACAGAATAGGCATTAGCGACTGTGCTGAAAGATGTCTAAAAAGTTCACTTAACATCAATTTATTTTGCAAAGGCCACAAATGTCCATTGACATAGTGCTAATCCAAACAAAATCATTGCAATCCGAGGACAGCCAAATGCAGGAAAATCAAGTAACAGAACCATCATTCTTTGGTCTCTGAAGTTGACTTTTGGCCCTGAAATGGTAGCAAAGCATTTTGATACAGGGCTCACCCTCCACCCCCAGGCAGCTTCCAGCTCCTCTGTGGGTGGATATAGCTACTACATCCCAGCTCTGAGCTCCATGGACACAAATCAGCTGGAACCATTTGGTCTCAAGGCCGGAGGTTGCTCCCTGTCACTTTTTCATCAATCCATCCACATGTGAACGTTTCTTCCTTTTTTTCTGCCACAGATGTTCTGAGTGGTCAATGTCACTTCTTTGCTGTCTCCCCCTGCCATCATTTGCTTGATTTACCTGTAATGGTAATTAGCTTTTGGGGACATTTTCTGTACGTTCACACAACACCTAGTACAAAGAGCCCTCATCTCCAGAGGACTATAAGGTGATAAAATGACACAAAAAACAGCTGTAGCTTCAGTGTGAATAAGCCCTGGCTAGCCTAGTCGCCTAAACACTTATCTCACAGATTTGTCTTACTCTTCAATATCAGAAGCTATAAGGCCGTTTCCTTAACGTCCCCCAGTACACAAATCCTCTGTTTGATCCTACCCAGGGCTGAGACCCCAGCCTGGCAGAAAGGGAGAAGAGTGACCCATTAGACAAAAGTTGTTTAGGAACAACAGCCAATGCCACCCATTTTTCAAAACTGCTAAAGAAAATACTGCAGTCAAAGCCTCTGGCTGTTGTAGTGTCTGGCCACCACTTGCTGTGGGATGTTGTCAAAGTGAAGATGGCTAGAAAACTTTCAGGGAGAACTCCAGAAGGGACCACCTCATGTAGCAGTTGTGGTGGAAGGGGACTGGCAGGTAGAGAGTTTCTTTGAGGAACACCTGGAGCACTTCTGCTTTTCATGAGTTGCTATTTCCATGGTGGGAGCAGCAAGAAAACTACCAGGAATAAGGGAAGGGTACAGAAGATCCAAAGCACATGGATTGTCCCTGAAACCATGATGTTAAGAAAGTGTGGGTTTCAGTCTGGGTGGAAAGACTGAAATTTCATTGACTTTATCTGGCGAGGTCTTCCTTTGTTTTCCCTGTTTGTTTTCCCCTGGCACCGTGTGATCCATGCCTGTAAGCTGGTGAAATGCTGGTGGCTGCACTCATACAGTGAAGGACTCCTTTCTACATGGGACTATTTTTTCCTGACCAGCTTCCAAGTAAATTCCTGTTGTTTAAACAAGCACTCTGTACCCTCAAGAAGTATAAAATTTGCCTCTTACTCATGAAGTTTCTGCATTCTGAAAACATGCTATATAAATGTGAAATATTTTTTATTAACATTTAATGGAGAATTAAGTGCAGTATTGACACTAGAAAATGGACTGTATTATTTTTATACTGATATATGCAAATATACTCATTGTTATCGCAGATTAGGAGACTGAATTTGCTAATGTTTTTTAATAATGTTTATTATATTCCCCTGACAAAAATACCCATTAAAATACCACTTAAAGAGCATGAAGACTGCAGACATTTGAAATGAATTCTGATATTTAAAAAAAAAGAGTAAGTTTTAAAAATTCAAATCTGCATTTTTCTGGTTTTACAAATAGCCCACCAAATCAATATTTCAGGAGAGCGAATCAATATTTCAGTACACTGTGATATAAAGTAAAAAAAATTGGTCTATTAACATCTTTTTATTAGCGTGTCAATTGCAGTGCACAAAATTTGCACATATGGGTAAAGAAATTGTTTCCTGAAAATGTGCAAATTGCTACTTCACTGAATGTAAATGAAGTGCTAATTGCTCTTTGCAAACAATATTTATGCAAATTATGCCCTACTGCTTATATAGCATTGCGGATTTTACATTTACATTTGTTGCATTTTTTTCTCCATCCATTTGACAGTGCCTGGACATCAGGACTTGGGCTATTACTCACCTTCTTTTCAAGGCATTTTACGGAGATGTCAATGGGTGAACAATGGGAAAGGACCTGCAGGCAGTAATATATCATGACCTAGGGGGCAGATGATCTAAATCTGTTCTGTTATTCTGGTTTATCATTCACTAAGCAAACTATTTGCAATAAATTATTTATATTAAAATTTTCCTTTTATTCTGTTTGTCTTTTGATCTCCGATACGTTGGGAAAATCTCTATTAAAGCCATTAGAAAAATAAATAAATAAATAAATACCTTTCACGAGCAATCCTTCCTCTGCGGGATGTTCCTAAATCAAAAGTCTGGGAGATTTTCAGCAGTCAGTCCTTTATTACAGCTCCTTCTCTGTAACCAAATACTTCATTTAAGAAACCAGCTCCCACTACATACTGCTAATTTTATGATGTTGCACATTCTTTTTGGTGGAAGATGAGGCATGATGATTAAAAGGTGGAGGTGGGTGATTCTGATGAGAGGCCGCTCTAAGAAACCTCTGCTCTCCAAAATATGCACAAAGTAACTTGAAGTAATAAACGCCACCAGACCAAACACTGAATTCAAATGAATACATTTGGACTTTGGGTTGTTTTTGTTGTTGTTGTTTTTGTTTGTTTGTTTTTCTGATGTCCACCTAGTTTTAATAGTTTGCTCCTTCCTTTTTTTCCTATTAATGTGTCATTAATTCTGACAAGTCAACATACCTTGAATTCCCAGTCATAAGCAAGAGGAGCCTTTAACCACTTAAAGAGTATGTTTTGAAATACTGATGAATATTGACTGTAAATTTTCATTTTGGAACCCTTGAAAATTCCCTGTATGCTTGTCAACATTGTATTTCTGGAGGTGAAAACCTTCTCCACTTGATGTTGTTAGATCTGCCATTAACTTCAGTGGGGTTCAGATTAGCCTTTTGCAGTTTAGTTTCTTAAAATTTATTCTGTGGTATAAAACATGATTTTTTTTTTCTTTTTACAGTGTTTTTTATTGGCTACAGGAATTTCAAGATCTCAAGGCTTCAGATGTCTCTGCAATCTTGCTCCCAAAAAATGGAAGGCAAAATTACTTTTTTTATTTCTTTCCAGGTTGAAGGGATGGGACACACCTCCACAGCACTGAGGAGTACATAGCACAATGCAATTTAAAAATAAATATTGCTGGAGGAAGGGAACAAACGTGCCTGAGGGAGCTGGCCAGGACTCTCACAGATGATTTGGATTAGCTTTTATTGCTCTCTGGAGGCAGGCAAGCTGTCTTCCCCTGCACTGCCAAGTGGTCTGAGTTACCCTTTTTAGCTCCACTGCTATTCTTGCCTTAGATTGGCCATGTCACTCATGTCCACAGGATAAAATGTCAAATCCTTCCTTGTTTTGCTGCAGTCACAGGTCATGCTGCATCCTGTGGCCAGCAGGTTCACCCTCAGCCCAGCCAGTCCTCTGGAGCTGCTCTCCCAGCAATAGGATTTCAATGGGACTTCCTAAGAGTTTCCTTTCTACAGAGAGGATCTGTCAGGCACAGCACAAGCAAGAGTAACAGTTCACAAACAGCCTCCTGTTTGCAGCTCCTCCAGCTGAGGAGCTTCTCATGAAATGTCAGTAGGGTCATAGCGTGCTCCTGTGCTGCTCCTTCACACAAGTCACCAATTTCATCACAGCTGGCTTGGTGTCATTGAGTGACAAGTAAGAAACGGATGGGGAAAAAACATATTCCAGCTGTTCTTCTCTTTTCTTTTCTTTTCTTTTTTTTTTTTTCATAGCTAACTGTGTCCCCTGGTGAAAGTGTCTCATGGCTTAGACACTAAATCAGAGCTAGATTAACACAATCTAACATGATCTCCAGGCTTGGAGCAGGAGGCAGAATAAAGGCAAGCATGGTGCAGCAAATCACGGAAGCACAATTGTGCAATGACCCAATGTTGAGTACACCTATTTCTAATCCCAGGAGAAAAGACACCTTAAAAATTAGCAAGATGTCCCCAGCGAATCAGAAGATAATCATCCATTTGAAGAGGAAGGCACACAACAAGGAACTTACACTAATTCACCAAAATAGATAGTGCTGTTGGGAACTCTCACAGCTTTTCATCTTTGAGCATCTCTGAAGGTTTCTCACCCTCAAAAGCTCTCCCTCTGTGAGTGCTTTCACACCCAGTCATTTCTTTGTCTCAGGAGTGATGGGAAACATCAATCATCTTTCTTTTTTGCAGAGCTTTCCCAGCTGGGATAGCTCAAACTTCCCTAAAGAAATATTATATTTTTCCTTATTGCTGGTAAAGCCCATGAAATATAGCTCTTCTAAGACAGGCATGAAACCTCTTCCTCCGGCCTTAGGGTTTGATTCTCTGTCTCCGGGGCTATCCAGTGCTTAGGTACTTTTTGGAGAAATTCTCAAATATCACTCAAATTCAGCTCTAGCTCAGCAACCAGAATTTCTTAGGGCTCGGATATTCCTGAATTCCTCTGACTCAGTGAGCTGCCTCACAGCAGCTGATCTGCAGCAGCCGCTCCTGTCCACAGCATAAAATGCCTTAATTCAAACATCCTAAAATGTTTTGATTCAACCTTTCTTGAGAGAGATTCAAGCTGATGTGTTTTATGCTGTGTGCAGGAACAAAACAAGTCTCCTTTCTCCCCTCTGCCCTCCTTTTGATGCTGAACGCAGACTGCTGCCCTTTTATCTGAGACTAGAGATAGACGATTGCTTTTTTAGCAATGGCTTGACTTCAATTTTCAGTAGTTGCCTTCAGCAAAATCAGTCCACATAGGCTCTTAGTAGTGACAAAGCACAAATGGACTTCCCTGCATCTCATCAAAACCTATCTCACAGGAATATGAAAAAAGGAGTTAAATTGCTGCAGTTTAGCTCACACTTGGAATGGTCTTGGCAACCCCCAAATTGTTCTCCAATTGCTGCTGCATGAATTTGCTCCAAAGACCCTACCATTGAGGCCCTGGTGCTGGAGGCGGGCCCCCTTGTGGCACAGTCTACCTTCAATGAGTGAGTCTATGCTTGTGATCACATTTTCAATTACTCCAGAGAACATATGTTAACATTCATTCATCTTCAGATCAAGGCGCATTGTCAGAGTCTGGAGCCATATGGCTCCCATCTATGAGGAGGGAAAAGGTGTGTTGAAGTCCTCAGTCCATTAGCTCCCAACGAGGTTAAATTTACATGCAAGACTGGGGATAGCTTCGGTGCCAGCAGGACACGGGCTGGGACCTGCAGCCAGCACAGCACACGTCCCTTCAAGCTGTAGGACTCTCCACGTCCCTTCAAGCTGTAGGACTCTCCAAACACACACTTGCTGCTCAGGCAGATCAGAGCCAAAGGCACCACGAGCCTGGTCTGCAACCCTGGGCGTAACAAGCATAGCCCTGCCTGCCCCTAGGACCTGTTTCAATAAATGCTTGAATTTGAGCATGTCCTATGTCAAATGTTCATCAGCTGCTTAAGCACTCAATATAATTGGGGTTAGCAATAGCCTGTTTTCTGCATGGATATGTCATCTCTGGGCCAGGAAAATGTTGTGAGAAGCAGAGAAGTGGCTGCAACCTGAGGGAGAGTCACTATTAGCATCTGCCTGCCAGCACTGGTCTCCTTCTGCACCATCCAAGTGATTTAGACAGGGTGGGTTGAGAAGGGGAGGCGGGCAAGAAACCTGTGGTGGGGCTGAGCAGGATCCAGCACCAGTGCCACCCAGCACAAGCAGGTCCCTGGGGCCTTGCAGCCAGGTCTTGTCCCCCCACCACAGCAAGTGAGCAGGGCAAGCTGGGGCCAGACCCCACCCGGGGCATCGGGAACCTCCTTGAGGATGGGAAGTCAGCCCACAGTGGGGCCTGGGCTGCTGGATGCTCTCAGAACATCTACAAGCAGATAGGCAGAGCAGGGCTGCTGGAGCCAGCCTCATTGCCCTTCTCCCAAGATGGGTTCGTACAATGAGGTGTCTTTTCATTCATTTTGAACAAGAAACCTTGGCTTTGTACAGGACCCTCCACATTACACAAAGTGCTCTTTGTTTGCTAAAACATGTGAGCATGTGAGAGTTTACCACAAACTCTGAACTAGAAGAAAATCCTTGGGTTTAAAGCCATGCCTTTAAAATAGAGGTCTCAGACCTAGATTCTTCTACTCCCCACACCTAAAGCATTCCTGCCAGAGAGAGTAACAGCAACATCTGACCTTGACACTTGTCCATCAGGTGCTTTGAAGTGCATGCCTTGTCCTCGAAGATAAAATCAGCATCTTCGCAACAGATGGATAATGTTGATGCAATGTTATTACATCAAGTAACAGTGATTCTTTTACTCTTATTTTTCTTTTGCTCTCGAAGAATACACAGCACAAAGAGCAATCTGGGTTCAGCCCTTTCTCAAGCCCCCAGAACAGATCTGCTGGCAGGATTCCTACAAAGAGCCCATCGCTTGCAGATAAAGTGGTTATAGAGGAGTCACCAAGGGCACACTTTGATCTTCAGGTTTTTATTACTGGCGATGATACGTGAGAAGACAAGAAAGTTGTTTGCTCTCAGACCTGAGATTGAATTTCCAGTCCTGGCAGTTAGGGAGGAAAAAACCCCAACTTATCCTTGGAAACACATGGCATCTCATATGGCAACCAGTGGAACACAAAGGCATATTGCTATTTTTAAAGCGGATTTTCTGCGTATGACTGTAGTTTAAAATATACACATAAATAGTGATCCCTAGAGCGTGCTAATGCCAGTCTCCTGAATCAACAGCTTCCAAATAGTTTCGGTAGGAAGAGTCAGGTTCCCTAATACCTCTCACATTGGTGTAAATCTGTACACACATACACAGACACACACACCAATGTCAAAGAAGCTATTTGGGATTTAAATTGCAGCCACTGAGAACAAGCTCTGACCCACAGCGCCCAAGTGTGAAGGAAAAACGTGTTTCCCAGACACATGAATATTTTACTATCCCATGACAAGGCCTCCACTCTCATCAGCTGGGAGCAGAGGGGATGCTGCCAGCTCTGCTCGCAGGGCTGGCTGTCAGTCTCCCCGCATATGCCAGCTCTCAACAGCATCACCGCGCTGCTGCAAACCTCCAGTATGGAGACAGGAAGGGTCTCAGAGCTGGGGGAGCATAAGAGAGTTCCACCCCAGAGGATTTTTGATAGTGCTTCACAATTAGGAGTCCCTAATTCACTCTCTTCGTTCTCTGTGAAGGCTACCTGGGGGAGGGTGCTCTCCCAGCTTTGAAGTGAAGTGGCCTCACTCTCTTTCCTGTTTTGTTAAAGTGATTCAGGCTTTCAACTTATCGATATTTTTGAGAAAAAAAGTCAAGAGAAGGAACTAGTTGTTAAAAAATAATGTCCTAATGACTGAGGTATTGCAAGGGAAGTGTGGATGCCCAGACAGCAGTCAGCATCTACCATTACCTACTCTAAAGATGAGCCAGTGCTCAGTGTTGGGAGATAATTAAGCAGGGAGGAATGGGATTCCTGAAAGCTGAGTGCATTGAGTGAGAAGCTGTCTGAGTGAATGAAAAAGGAACACTCTGGATTTGGGTGCTGTTGTGTTAATTCCTGACCACTGGGAGAAGAAATATCTGGCGTGGTAAAAACCTCCTGTCTCCCTGATGAGATTTGCACTTCATGGATAGCATAAGTGCTGCAGAGGCTGTTGGCGTTGCCTTTCTTTTCCATGTGAGGCAGCAATTGTGTTGCTTTGTAAGACTTTGCAGCAGAAGTTACTAACAAAAATGTGTTACCAGGAGCGCTGTTTCGCTGATGTGTCTCAGGGTCTTTAGTCTAATGATAACTGTAGGATCTAATTTGGAGGCCAACCCTGTCAAACCCCAGCACGCGGAATTCCAAGAGATTGTAATTAATATAATTTATTCAAATGATAAATTAGACTGCAGGGTTTTATTTATTCCAGCAAAGTGTGCCTCTTTTCTCCATTTCCATTTCTAGGCTGTATAATCCTGGAGATGTTTTAAAACAAATATACAGCTTATTCATCAGAGAACCTCATGTGTGCAAACATCCATCAAAAGCCAACGTCAGCCTTGGTTTTAATCCTACAGCAAACATACAAATGACCCATTTCCAAAGGGAGGTACTAGCTTTAATTAGCCTCAACTTCTGATGTTTTATATGATGTAGTTTCCAAAAGCCACTGCCTCTCTTGTAACCCTTTAATTTCAATTAGTTTCCAATGATCATAGGCTAAATCATTTGTCATAGAGATGTGCAATAGATATAATTTGTCTCATATTGGCCATGGACAAAAACTTTAAAAACCTGCTGCTCATCTCTTTTGCTTAGCAACCTGCCTGACTTTGCTTTTCTTACAACCGTGAAAAGCTGCACTTTACCCCACATACGGAATATTTCAGACTATGTCAGCAATGATTTCTGTTGGTTGGCTGGACTTTATGTTGGATAAGTTTTTAGATCTCTGTAGTCAACTGCTTGTGGAAGAGAACACATTATTCAAACCACTTTGATGTATTCAGTTAAAAATATCTCCCAGTTTGTGGCACACTTAGGTTTTGTTGTTGTTGTTGTTGTTGTTTTATATAAGGTAAACCAGTAGGTAGAAATCAAACAGTCATCTGTTTTTCATGCTGAAGAGTCCTAGCCTATTTAATTGTCCCTCTACTGTCTTTTTTTTTTTTTCCTTCATGCACAGACAACCTCAAAACTGATTTCCACCCCAGATTCCACAGCTGCAGGAAAAGCCCCAAGGTGTCAGGCTGTGAAGGGAAGAGAGATGTGAAGGAGATTCTTGCATTTCCAGAATCTCTCTCACCTTCCCTATTTTGGATGAAAACTCATAGACTTTGCTTACATACTGCTGCAAAATAGAAACATGAATGAGAGTACCCTTTCCTAACCTCTCTAATAAGCAGCTGTGAAGTAACTACCTTTGCTAGTGGGGGACTGACTTCTTAAAATCTCTTCTTGTACTCCCAGAAAAGCAGCAATTTTGCTCTCATTGTTCGTGCAGCAGAGTTCATAAAAGAAATGCTTAGCGGGCTGCCTCTGGGTGAGTTTGATTTTGTACTTTTTATGGTGCTGAGTGTCTTCACTTCAAATAAAAAACCATTTTAGCTGAAAACATGTAACTGTGCTTTGTGTCTAGAAAACATAATGCTACAGTGCAGTCTTTGGCTCTAAATGTGCACCTATAAATATCTTAACCAGGCACTCAGCAGCACGCTATTGTTCCTGCTTCACGGCCATGCGAATTTGAACCTTGGAAGCAAAGGAAATGTGAAGTGGATACAGAGCAGGAACATATTCCATTCCAGCTGACAATTCAAGGTTACTTTTGAAGTAAATAAAGTGTTGCTAAACAGATTTCTCTCTCTTTTCTGATAATAAAGTTGCTGCACGCTGGATTTGACTGCTTTTCATTAAATAAGAGCTGCACAGGTCAGAGGGTGGGCAGGTTCAATTTGTTCTTTCAGTGTACGAGTACCAAACAGCCTTCTGTTATGCTGAGGGAATTAAGCTAACCTTCAATCCCCCATAAGAGCAGACCACACAGGTAAGGTTTAATAGAAGGCAGGGCAGGCATTTTTTCTGGGTTTCCCATTCTGCAAAACATCTCCTTATTTTCATGGGGTTTAGAAGATGGAGGAGGGAGCAATCATCAGGGTCTCAAAATGGTAACAGCCTTGGCATCTTTATGGGGTGGAGAAAAACACTGAGAGCCAAGGGCATCCCTGCTGCAACAGGACAGCTTCAACAGACTGTTCAAGTGTGGCTGAGGGCAGCTGCCGAGCCCAGGTCCTGTTTTGAGCAGCTGGGCAGGATCTGACTAGAAGATGTACAGCATTTAGATGTCCAGACCTACAGAACACTTTTTCTTTTGCATCTTGCAGGTTTTCCTGTAAAAGAAGGAATATATAACCTTTCAGGCTGTGGTGTCATACCATCCCCTGCAAAAAAGAGAGTGCCAGGAGGGAACTAAAGGTGAATATTTGTCTATGAGATCACTCCTGTGAAGGAGCTTGTATGATACCTACGAGTTGGTATAGAATAAGTACAAGTAGCTTTCTCTGGTACCTGTAATATTCACCTAGCATCACTTTCTCCCACCTCTCTCATTTTCAGCAGAATTTGTAGCTTCTAATGAAAAAGGAAATGAAAAATATCCTGATAATTTGATTTTGTCCTGGGACATGAGTGGTGTATTTTAACCCCTTCTCATACCATAGACTCCAGCTTGCAGCAAAGTCTCTTAGGCTCTCCAGGTGGGTACTGAAATGTTCATTATGGCAACAGCTAACTCTTAGGTGCCCTCCTCTTGGCACTCCCAGCTCCATCTGATGTTTCCCTGTCCTGTACCTGGATACTTAAATGGCTTTTGAAAGGCACAGCTGAGCCCCTATAACAGTTCACTGCATTGGAAAGGGGTAGTCCTGCTCTCTCCACTCGATCACCTTTTTTCCTCCAATCATTAATTTTCTGCCGTTCTCTTTTTCGTGCTCCTGCTGTTTGCCTTAACTTGTCCAGGTCCTCAGAGGGTATTTGGCTGAGTCACAACACTGTCAGAAAATGAAGCTACTTAGAAAGACAAGTTTTGTTATATATGTATGAAATAACTGTTTTCTTCCAGGAGAGTGAGTTGGCTCAGTGAAGAGACACAGGAGCAATAGATCAGGACCAGGGAGGAGACATGCCCACAGCACCAAGCCCAGGGTAGGACAAAGGGAGTAGGACTGGCTCTGCCAGCAGCAGTGAGTCTTTAGGTCAGCTCAGCCTTATTAACAAACTACACAAAGAAAAGATCCCTCATCAGGTAGACCAAGAGATCCAGGAATGAAAGACAAGGAAGAGAGGGCCACAAGGATAACTCCTTGTCATCGACCAGAAATGTATGCCCCTCTCCTGGCAGACAGCTGCCACCTCCACCACATCTCTTCAGCCATGGCACACACACAGCCTGGCAGTGAGACGTGACTCTCTCATCAAGGTCTGGTGCTAACCAAAGCCTTGGGGTTGGAGCCCTGAAATGAGATAATCACACCCAATCTCCACACTGAGGAAATGGCAAAACTGCCCTCTTCTGGGAAGGCAGTGAGATTTTCTGTGTAAAAAGGGACTGATGGCTCATTTGAGAATCATCATCATCTGGGAGAAGAGTGCTGGGGAGGACTGCAGCCATGAGGTCACCATATCTCTCTGTCATGGGTGCTGCTATAGCCCTGGCAATGCCAGAGTCACCAAGACAGACTCTGTCCTCTGGACTTTCCTCTCTACAAGTCCCAGCACTGGAGGGGGCGAAGGACTATGCTGTTAATAAAAGGTCAGAACAAGAATGACTATTAAATTTATGGATAACAGTGAAATGGGGAAAGGCAGGATCACTGGAGGTCAAAGATGTAGAATGAGCAATTCCTTATGGAAATTTTTTATAGCATTCCTAGGTTGCATGGAAAAAAAAACAATTAAGTTGTATATTTGCAGTATCTAATATTTTAAGTTTGCTTTAATAGTCCTTTACATCATTATGATCAGTGCTGTGAGTGCATAAATATCTCCATCTCTTCAACATTTTCCTCTTGACAGGTTAGTTTTCTACCCACAGAGATATTGATGACACACTTTTGTGCTCCAGATATGTGCATTTTTCTGCATTTTCAAATAGGAACCACCATTATCTTTTTGCAAGCTGAATATTTTTTATACATCATTTACTAGTGACTAATGTGTGCTTCAGCCATGGGCTCCAAGGACTGTCATTTATCTTCCATAATGACCACAAGTTCTTAAACAACTAGCAACATACTGGCTGCAAAAGATGATCACAAAAGACTCTTAGTTACAGTGAACAGAAACAGAGCAAAATGTATATTGATATCTTTCCCTTTGGAAACAAGCAAACAAAAAAAACCCTCCTGTGTCTTGAGTGAAATGCAACATAAAATAAAAGGTTTTAAATCATGTAGAAATATGCAGTTTTATTTCTGTTTCTGAAGACAATTTCTCATCTGGAGAAAGCCAGTGTACATTCAGTGAAAATAATAGTAAAAGAAAAAAAAAACCACAACAATAAACTTTATAGTGTGCCAGCTGCCTGTGATTTCTTAGTGCCACTGATTATTTTCTGTGTAAACATTGTATGCAACAATATTTGTACATACATTTAGGACAATGCTGCTGTGACCACAGGACACAAAGTAGTCATGTTAAACCAATGCTTCTACATGAAAGCAAATCAGATGCAGTTTGCCACAGCAAAATACGTATCATTTAAAGAAGTCAGATTAGCCATACAGCTTTTTGAAACACTGCATCGTAGAAGCTAACTAAGTTTGTGCCAGGCCATGTAGCCACTTCTCCTGGGTGGAAGTTAGCAAGCAATGAAATCTCTCCTTGGATTAAACATGAGCAAGTGCAATGGGATTACAGACAGAGCTCACCATTCAGGCCACACAAGATGAATTTTGGGAACTCTGCCCTATACCAGCCACTGTGCTCAAGAAATATATTCTCAGCAGGCTGTTCCGCTCCCCCATTCCCTGGGTGGTAGGAAGATATTGGGTCCTGCAAGCACGTTGTGTTTCCCACCATTGTCTGGGTCATTCCCAGTGAAAATATGGGCTCAACTTTTCAGGTGCCCTATTTGACCATGATTTTCATGGGAAGGAAGATCAGCACTTGTTTGGATGTCTTCTTACATGTATTTCCTCTTCTATGGTTTTACTGGCAGCTCAACAGATAGCTTCCCCAGTGCCAAATATGTTCCAGCTATGCAACAATTTTTCCACATGCTTTCAGATGCTATAAAACAGCTTTATCTCCATTCTGTGTCTTGGGGTTGAGTTATTTTTTAGTATCTTTCCTCCTATTAATAAAGAGCAATGGAGTGATAAATGTGTATTTTACGCAATACACATCACTATATATGTATATTGCTGCTTCCAGCAACTCAGCCGCCTCCTGCTGTACGCAGGCTCTAGGCAGCCTCCTCCTGTAAACAGGCAAACCTACAGAAAGCATAAGTCTGAGGAGTCTTTTGTCAGCACCATCAGCCAGGTCTGCAGGGAGCCTGCAGGGCCAAGTACGAATCTAAAGGGAAATCTCATTACCTTCTTTGGAGACATTGCCCTTTACTGAAGTTCACAGATGTGCAGCATGTATTTCCCAGTCAGGCGTGCCTGCAATCAGTTGTGTTATGGATAATATTGACATCAGCTGATTACACTAATGGTCACACTTCACATATGTAAACTTGGCCCATGTGTAATTTCTGGTTTCAAGTACCTCACAGTTTGCTATCTTATCAGTTTCTAGCTTATTTCTGATGTTCCTAAATGCTTGCCCTATTCACCTTTCCATATCTGTCTGTGCAAGCCTGTCCATACTAGAGAAGGGGGTCTGATAAATATTCCTTTTTTCCCTACCTACACAGACTTCTTTTCCTTGCTTTTGGGTGCAGAAGTCCACACCAGTAGATTAAGATAAACATTTCCTAAGCTGATCAGTAGCTAGGAATGCTTCATTTATGGCTTATAGACCCACAAATATCTTTAAGAGATCAAAGAAATCTGATTTTCAGAGGCTGAGAGTTTGGAAACCAAAGAGTAGAAATTCAAAGATCCTGAGATAAACCTTTCCCACCTTTCAAAGTTACTAACAGAAGAATATAATTGCAATGAAGCATGTTTTCATATTGCAGTTTGTGAGTGTGTTTGCCCAGGTATACTTCTTTCCTCCAAAATACAGTCACAGATAAAGATGGATGGGCTTTGGCAAGGCGCATCCGTCATTTTCAGAAATCTGATGAGGCCACTGTGTGCTCAGTTTTGCATGAGCACAACAAAAGCTGAGTTCGGAGAAGAATATCCTTGTCTGCATGTGTGTTTTGTAGCATCAGTAATACGTACCTTGGGAGCATTTAATCTATAGTATCAACACTATTTATGGCGTCTGGAGTTTTACATGGCTAAAGTAATTACTGTGATAAATGCCAGCAATATTTTAAAATTAACATTGAAGCTTCCTTCGATTTAGAAGCAGAAGACACTTAACCGGCAAAGATGGGATTGCATTAAATTCTTTTGCTCTTTAGGGCCTGATTCTGCATAGCTGATGCACAGAGGGGTCTGCATTTTCATCCTGACTTCTGGAGTGGCCACAAGACCAGGTCTGGTGACTGTTTTCCCCATTCACCTCCTGACTGATCTCAGCTTCAGCTTTTCCTCCTGATGTAGTTGTCAACAAGTCTCCTGGGCCTCAGAGTATAACCTACAGCTTAGATGACAGATGGACAGATAAGTTTGACTCCATCTATTCCTCTTCCACTGTGGTAACATCATATAACCAACATCAGCAGAGAGGCCCCAGAAAGGTCCCCAGGTTCCTTCAAACCACACCCAAAGCACATGAATGAAGACCTAGCTCTTATGGTGGCAAAAACTCCAGGGTTCTCACCATCTGGAGGTCACGGAATGATGTGACATTTACTCATAAGTCATGAACTGACATCTAAGGCAGCTTAGAAACTGGAACCAGTATCAATAAAGCAGCATAACTGAATGACAGGCTCTAAAGTAGCAGGTTCAGCCTCTGCCATGGACTGCTCTGACATTGCAACAGCTCTATTTGCAGCCCAGGGGAATGTTGCCTCAGAAACAAATACAGAATCCTTAACATCTCTGTGGCGCCCTAGATGAAAACACTATCCAAATTGATAACACTTTCTCAGAACTGGAGAAGAAGTATCCAGACTGTTGTGCTACCAGAAAGTTATCTGAGAAGTGAGGCTTTCTCCAAGACCTTTGGATCACATAGCTGGGCCAGTCTAAAAGTCACTGCTGGTGAGACAGGGCAGTCCTGGCCCCTCCAACCTCCTTACTTTCTTTTTCCCCTGCTCCCAGCTTTGTGTTTCTACTTCTTTCTTCAGGTGGTTTTCCTGGGGCTTGCTGAACTGATCGAACTCTCTAACCTGGCATAAAACTAACCTAGCGAAGAAGTGGAGTCAGCTCATGACTGACTAGCAGGCCAGGGCTGCTGCTGGAGTGAAGGTGAGGGCAAGGAGGAAAGGAGTAGAAGGGAAGAAGGGAGAGCTCTTTTTTTAGTGAGAATGAATCCTTGGGTCAGCTTGACTGCATTGTGTGATCATGCCCTCCCTCGATGAAAGGAGTGCTGTTTCTGAACCATATCATGCCAGGCTCTTTTCAGTGATGCCCAGTGCCAGGACAAGAGGCAATGGGCACAAACTGGAGAATAAGAGGTTCCTTCTGAACGTCAGGAAGCACTTCTTTACTCTGCCGATGATGGAGCACTGGAATAGGTTTCCCAGAGAGGCTGTTGAGTCTCCCTTCTTGGAGACCTTCAAAAGCCATCTAGATGTGGTCCTGGGCAACCTGCTTTAGGTTCTGCTTGATCAGGGGTGTTGGACCAGAATGTGAGATTCTGTGAAATTTCTGTGTTCCAGAGGATGACCGAAGGATGCAAAGTCTTTTCCACTTTCATCCTTTCAAATGTACTACAAAGTCGCAAGAGGCAAGAACTATTTCTAGGCTGTAAAATAATGCAAAATCAGTTGATCTGCTCAGTCAAGACCTAGCTTGCCATGGAATGGAATCACAAAGGAATCACAGCAGTGCAACTATTGCTATTATTCAATATTTGTGTCTAGGCCAGCACTACATTTTTAGCACTACTCAGTTTTAGCAGTTATCTTTGCAGAAGATACAGATATTCATGCTGGAAAGACAGGACAGGGAACTCTCCACCGCTTTTACTTCATCCCTTTCCACAAACTGCTACAGTTGTGAAATCTCAGAAAAGAAAATGACACTATGGTTACTTTCTTTTGCCAAACACCTGATCCAGCCTGTAGTACAGCCTTGCCCCATCCATTGGGATCACAGTGTGCAAGCACCATCTATTCCTTGCATTCAGCAGGGTACCAACACATAAACTGCATTATAAAGTAAATACTAAATGATACGCAGGGAGAATATCCCTTTCCTCCTCTTTACTGCCAGTGAGTAAAAGGAGCCCGTCTTTCACAGGCGTGCCAAAGAGTTATAGTTCATGCCTGGGAGAAAATTATGGGACAGTTTTTATAGCAATTCAGCCAACAGAACCCCACTATGCAAATAAAATACAGTGCATTGATGCAACACTTCATGACACCGTTGTTCAGTATTTCATACCAGGGATGGGCAGTGGGTGGTTGTGGGAGTCCTTCAGCTCTTGCAGAACCATCAACAGGCTGAAGATCTCCTGCATCTTCCTACATGGGCTTCTTCAGTACATGAGAGAAGGTGGGCTGCAAAACAGCAGAAGCCAGAGATGATGCTGTTCATATCCGTCCTACAATGTGTTCACTGCCTCTCTCTGTGGGACAGTTCCTGAGTTCAACAAAAATTTTTAGACATCGTGTTGTTTAGGTTATGGACCACGCTTTCTGTTCAGTCTGTGTACTCTGCCTCTGAGCCCTGCTTACAGTCTCTGATATTGTTAATGAAGGAGTGGCTGTGCTATTTCGAAATGAGCAAAAGTTTCTGTCATTGAGGAGTCAGTGGATATCTGATATAATCATACAGTAAGCTACAAGGTCTTCATTTAACCTGAACACAAACTGCACAGCCTTTCCCTTTTTTTCCTTAGGAATTACTCCTGTTTTGCGTTCCAGAACACTTGTCACTCTGGTGAATATTAATTAAAAGTTGTAATTAATTAAAATGTCAATTAATTCCTTTATTTTATTCTTCAGGGTAATCTTGTATTCAGTGCAAGTGAGAGCAGTGAGTGAGCTCACCAGAATGAAATAAAACAAATCTCAGCAGAAGTCCTGCATTGTGGATCCTGAACGAAGTATTTGTCTGGCCAGCATTTGGTCAAGAGAGAGATAGGGCTAGGGAGCACATCCATGAATGCAGACAGACAAGCACGTTGCGACAGTTTGGGGACCACCTATGGCCAATTTATGAATTCCAGCTGTGATTTTATGAGCTCTCTGTACATTTATGAGTTGTAATTGTCATTTGTTGTAGGCTTCTGTCTTATGTTAAAGAGAGATGGGACTGCGCTTCGAAGGCCATCTCTGAAATAGGAGGTTGTTCAGAACCATAAACAGTGAGCAGCCGTGCTTTAGCACAAAAACATCTGGATATGGCCTCAGCAAAACTGTTTTTCTAAATCCAAATTCTACAAGGGTAGAAACCAGGGAGAAAATCACCATTTTGGCCACAAAGGAAGAAGGGGATGGAAGTTGAAACTGGTGGGGTTTTTGTTTTTTTGTTTTTGTTTTTGTTTTTGTTTTTCACTGGAGTTGAAAGGGTTTTGAATTGATGTAAATGTGAATGTTGGATAAAACTGCAAGAGACAGCGGAAGTACAGCAGTTGCTATGAAGCGCATGTTCAAAGCAGTTCACTTTGGATAGCAACAGCCTTGTTCTGGTATAGACTTATCACAGGTGTTGCTGAAACCAAAAAAAGACATGCTGATATATTTTCACATGGAAATTGAAAAGAAGTGACTTTTCTATGCAGAATGTCGCCATGGAAAATATTACTTTTCCATATATAATATGGGAATTCTTATCAATCCTTTCCACAGATGCTGCAGCTAATCTCTAACTTGTTTTGGAAAGAGAGCACTAATAGCAGCATTAGCCATGGGAGTTTAATAATGTAAGGATGAAAATTCCCGTATATGTAAAGTCAACATAGTGGCATGTTGTTTACCTGGAATTGTTGATCTTCTGCTCTGTTATTGTTTCATTTCCTTGCAGAGTTTCTCAGAAACCACAGTTATTGTATCTTGCTTCCTCCTCTTCCTCTCCAGGGGCAGTTCCTTCCAGATCAAGGCAAACAATGAGTTTATACAGCATCCTCTCCAGACGTTATGAAATACAGCTTTGTAGTCCTTTCCTGTCAGCTCACCCAGATGGTTCTGTTGAGAGACCTGGGATGCTTTTAAGAATATGCATTTGCCTTTAATAATAACTGGGTACAAAATGCTCTGCAATGTAAATACAATCTTTCTCTCTATGTTTTGTGTTTTTCTAATGATACTTTTCCAAACTCAGTTACATCATCATTGTAGGCAGGATTTATCTGACCAAAAGAAACCATCAACATTACTTCTGCATCTGAGTAAGTCACCTTGACTCTCTCTGCAGACACAGAAGCACTTCCAAGGCATCAGTCAACTCATTCTAAAATAGATGAGATGAACCATGGTCTTAAATATTTTTCCCTTTCTACTCATTGTAGCAGGGGCTTTGCACAACCAGCTCAGAGGTAGACATAGACATTACAATCCAGGTGACATGCCACATTTTCTATACGTCTTTCTCGGACAGAAAAAATCCAGGAAAGCAGCTTCGTTTTTGCTTCCAATTTCACGTCTGTGATCTCAGTCCTGTAATGGCTGGGTTTCCCATAATAAAGGAACAACATTTGGGGTAAAAATACATAATTACTTTTCTTTTTACTAGTCATGGATTTTATCCAAAAATTCCAGACATGAAAAATAACCTGATATTTCTGAGGAGTTTTGCCAGACTGTTCAGGATCTATGACACTTTGGAAGTCAGATTGTCCAATGATGTGGTTATAGGGGAGCATGTATGAAGCATGTGTTATATTTGTCCATGTATTAATTCATTCAAGAGTTACACTCATCTGACAGGTAAAGAAGGAGATATGATGACATAGTCCCAAAGATCACCAGCAAGGGGTCAGCCAGCAAGTTTCTCTCAGCCAGATCGTCTCTGCATGTTTCCAGATCACAAAGAGGGAAGACACTGTTCCAGATGGGGACTTCAGACACTTCAAGTTTCGAAGACTAAGGCTCACACAGTTGGGAGATCTACTAAAATGAGCACTGCTGCTGAGAAAGAGGCATATGAGACTAGGACACATTAGATGCCTCTTCTGAGTTTGAGTTTTAGTGGCTGAGCACTAGAAAAGTTCCAGCTGGGATGTCAAGAGACAGCACGAGAGTCTGGATTTCATTAGCAGCTTGCCGTATGGATTGGCTGATTGATGCTTTCTCCTACACTCAGAAACACCCAATGTACATCTCAAATACAAAATAAAGGTATTTCCAAGGTGTGCTACAATTTACAGCAAATTTGCCAGCAAGCTGGTTCAGGCCCTTCACAGAGCTGGAGATTACCAAAATGCAGCTGAGGCAAGGTGTTGCTCTTGCTGTTGCCTCCAGTCCCTGTCCCCACAGGTTTCTGCCCTGCTCCTTTGAGACAATCCACACTGACAATGCACATGGAGCAGAGGGAAGACAAAGCACGGAATGATTGTCTTGACAAGACTCTTTAAATAAGGTCAATTGACTGGAAAAGGGAGAACCTACCTACAGCTCCCTAGTCTGGAAGGACCCAGAGTACTGTGCTGCACATTCTTATTTACAACAGTATTTGTCCAAGCTTCCTCCTGTGATAGCAAGAAATGACTGTCTAATAGGAGAGGGCAGAGCAGCAGATTAGCACACGGTACACTGAATAACATCCCAACATCTGCTGTCACAGATTTGCTGACAGCTGTTTCTGCAGAGTAGCTGGAAAATCTGATAATCCTGAACATGAAATTTCCTGTTATCTGTGCAAATGCAAGTGCCAGTCTCTAGCGGGACCCTAATGGACAATCTGCAGCTTTGAGTAAATGCTGCCAGTTACATCTGGGCATCATCTTCAGCTCCTCCTCTGAGAATGCGCATCTGGACACAGTTGCACCGGGGCTTCCTCCCACAAGGTGACATGTGGCAAGGGACTTTTGCTCCCCATGGGGTGTTTTTTATATTCCATGGTTTAATTCTATTTGCAGCTTCAAGGAGGGTCCAGGCTGAGCACTTCTACCAGAGTGAATCCAGGAAGGACATGTGACCGGTATGGAGACTCCATAAAGGCTCTAGAGACTGTAGAATAAGTACAAAAACTTCCCCTTCACTGGGACCCAGTTAGCTTGTGTGGAAACTGTGAGCAACTGCGCTCCAGTGCTCTCTGCTTAAAAAACTGATGTCCATCAGCCCATAGGAGACTGTACTGTTTAGCACAACCCACAGCTGGGTTTATTTTTCAATGAAGCCCTGCTATTTCAAGCCATTGGGAAAAAAAACCAAGACAGGTACTCATAGGATGAATGCAAGTTGGGATGGAAACCAGGCACAGGACTGTGTGACGAAGTTTGAATTCTGCTGCCCCCAGTCTAGGTTTAGATCAGCAGGGATATGCTGATGGAGTTTACCAAGGCTGTGGTGCTGTCAAAAACTCACGAACCAGCCAGAAAGCTCAAAAACTGGTTTCTTCTGGATTCCCCTATCACGGAGAGTCTCCCCAAGTGGCACAGGACTCCCTTTCACAACCCCACGTCGCTGCTCGTCTGGTGTGGAGGCTGTCATCAGTCAGAGTATCCTCTGTGCTGGTGGGGCTGGGGCAGCAGCAGAGGCAGCTCAAAGCTTCCCAGCAGCAGGAACAGAACTGCAGGAATCAGCCAGAGCTATAACAGCACAAAAGCATCTCCAACTCATCTTGAGAACAGCAAATCCTGCCAGTCAGCCCTGGTGTCACCCATAAATTCAGCTCCTGCACACGCCACCAACACTCTGTAAATACACCTTTGAAACACCGTTCCAAAAGTCTTCAATCCCAGGTGGATCATGGCTTAGCCGGTTCACGGTCCCACTTCATCACATGTGAAAAAATTCTGCCAACTGGAGACTTTCGATTGAGCCTGGTCCTATGCTGAGGTGTGGGTACAATATTTGGTGGCTGTAACTTATTTGAACTTCAATAGTTAAGAATGAGAATAGGCCAAAACTGGGATGCTGTTCCCTTAATTACATTTTAAAACCTGCTCTCACTGTAAATGACAAACACTGATAATAGCAAGAGTCAATCCTAATAACAGTTGTGCGTTTTTGCAAATTGCAGTTATCTGCATGGCAGCCCACAATCAGCTGTAACGCCAGGAACATGTGAAATCCCAAGTACATGCATTACTTAAGAGGCCCATTAAACACAATTCTCATTCTTGGTTTCACAGGTTAGTGAGCTCAAATGCTGCTGTGCCCAAATGCTATTTCATGGCCAGATAACACCGAGGGAGAAGCAGAAGTTCCTCCTGTGATGGGTGAACTGGGACAACAGGGAGCATGTTTAACCCTTTGAAACACAAAAATTCTAAAGGAAGATTTAGGATTTGATCAGAGCTAAAACACTTAGGATTTCAGTGAAAAGCAGTATTAAAAATTACCGAGCACTGTTGTAGTGGCTCTGTCAGATGAGTGAGCAACAGGAATATTTCTGCTCTTCCAGGCACGGCTCTGTGGTGCTGCCTGTTCCCATGTTGCTTTAGCTTGTAGACTTACTGCTTGTAAGTCATGCGAATATTACTCTGAACATGGCCTTAGCAAACAGGCTGATGCTTCAGACACATCTAGGTTTGGTTTTAAAGACAGAAATTGCATGTTACAGGTCCAATACATGCCTTTTTATGATGCTCTTCTTGGAACATCCTGGGAGACTGCCCATGCCCCAACAACTGGTTGCTTTGTCTCCCCAGACATCCCAGTTCCTCTCAACAAGGCAAATTAAGCCCTGCCTGACTGCATTATTAATAAAAACTGCTATCCTCATGACATTTAGTATACATCAGGTTGATGCAAAGGAGACACCAAACCTCACATTTTGTTGCTCCAAGGAAAAAACAGGTTCCAACTTCAGAAGCCTAAACTCTGATCTTAGAGGTCAAATGCTAATGTCTTAAAACCTGCATTTCACAGCCAAAAGATGCAAGCGAATTAAATCTCTACCTGTTTCAGACGTCTAGGTGTTCATGTTACCTCTTCGCATCCAAAGGCACATTCCTCACTCCCTCCTTTTGCCAGCTCTACAGTTTCAGGGAGAACAAAGTAACTTACAGAAGAGTTTCCTTCAAAAAACAAGGAACTGAAAAATAGAAGAGAATTGCATGTCAGTATTTCCACGCAGAAAAGACTGCTATCCCGAAACGCACCTGAATATCTCCCATTCGTGTTCATTCCATTGCAATGGCAGCACAGACAGAGTAACAAGCTGAGGGTGGGCACTACAACAGAAGGTCCTCATTACAAGGTCCTCAGCACAGACCTCCTCCCGTGGCCTTGCTGTGACAGTGACATCATGTGCGACAAGTGACTTGGGGAACAAGTTGCAAAAGTTGCCCCATGGTCACCAGCACCACAGCGCTCAGCTCCAAAGGTCTCATTACATGGCTCGTTTTGACAAAGCAAGAAAAGTGGATGAATCAGCCCTTAAGGTACTGGGGTGGTGCTAAACTGGCAAATATCCCAAAGCAGTGTGGAACGGTGCGGTACATTTCAGTTTTTCATGGTGACATATAAATCTGTTTGAAGTGTTGTGCAAACACAAGGATGTATTCCTCATACAACTCAGAGCCCATCTTCGAAGCAGAGCAGTCCCACAGAAGTCTTCATTACACTCAAAGATCACAGACCATAATTAGTCCCTACACACAGGTTAATGTTCAGACCTTTTGGCCTGTGCAGAGACTTCTTTAATTTCAGCAAAACATATTTTATTTCATTAGTTTATTACAGTAATTATTTTTGTCATTTCACGTTTTTAGTGCTTGGTAATTAAGCCAGGAGCTGTGTCAGTGCGTGAGTTACAGCGCAGCAAGTCAAGCAAGTGTGCTGTTCACTGGGAGCCTGAAGGCAGAGTGCCACCAAATGCGCTGGGTATGAATTTACTGGGCCATAAATGATACCCATGTGTGCCTTATTAAGGAGATAAACCAACTCACGAAGCAGGGAATTTCAGGATTGAGGATAAAAACCTGTGCTGATCCCCAGACTAAACTCAGGAGTAGAGGACAAACAAAGTCAGAATATCTTAGAAGGTTGCTACTATATCCCTGCTACCCCAGAAACACTACTGTAAACTATTATTTCCTCCTTAATTGCATTGGCATTTGCAAGATACTCTGTGGGTGTAAAGGAATTAAGTTTCAAGACATCAGGTCTTATTTATTGAGCTCTGTGGCTTTCCATCAGCAAAAACCAAGAGCAGCTCTGGGCCATCCAGATGGGAGGAATATTATGACCATCTTTCCAGCTGTGACGTTAACCTTGTTTCCTAATCACAATCTCACAGACCTGAGAGAAGCCAAAATAAATAATCTCCTGAGGCACATGGACACTCAAATCCCATTTTAAGCATGATTGAGGTTTAAGTGCCTAAGCCTCACTGACTTTCATGGACAGTTTGGGTTCAGGATCTTGACAGAGTGACCATCACTCTGTGCATTTCCCTTTCATTTATGTTGCCAGAGATGTGTTCAGCCATGATAATAAACGGTGTATTTTATCCCATTGGTTTAGGAAGATGGATCTCCGTTTCAAAATCAAATCTGTGCTCCCACTGAGCCAAGCAGAGAATTATTATATTGTTCTAAATAAAAAGAGAAATAACATTAATAAAGGGGTTGTGCTGGGGCTTTGGCATCTTTGGCATTTTGGCCACTTGTATAAATACAAAGTCAAATCTCAGAGTGATATGATGATCTGTTAATTTTGCCACAAAGCACAGTGCAAGAGCAGCATCTCCATACACCACGCAGGCATCACCAGGATCCCCTCTGGACAAATAATCATGCCCATGTGCAGAGCTGGCAGGATCTTCCTCCCCTCTCTAGGTAATCTCAGTGTTCTTGACTTAAAAAATAACAGACAAGACAAAAAAAAACACAACAAACCAATGTCTTGTACCCTTGTTGTCTTGGTAGGAGGCTGTCAACACTCCTCCCTACCACAGAGCTGTCTTTGTGGCTCTGGGAAAGAAATACGTCATTTATGTTCTTATGAAGTATTCCTGTTTTATATATGATGCATTCAGACCAATCAATCTTCTATCTTGGTGGCCTGCTTAGAGACTTAGGGAGCTGGCACTGATTAAATGCCTATAATAGAGAGCATTTATTTACCCGTCAGTAGAAAAATCACCATTGTAAATTGTCCCAGTCGGTTTGTATATCACCAAACGATACACTGCGTGTTCTGGATGTATGTACCGAACTGTGCCTGTACAAAAAGCACATTCAATTAGCAGCACCAGCATCGCTTCAGCCAGTGATAGGCAAGAGATCTGGGTTTGATTCTGCTGCCCTCTTTAGGATTTGTGCCATTGACTCCTCAGTCTAATAAGAATGAAGTGAAAGATCACTCAGTATCTGAATTCCCACATGCAACCCACCACAATTCATGGGACTGGGATAAAATAGACATATTCCTTCCGTCTGCTGATCACACTACGCTGTTTGCAACCCAGTTAAGATTTTTTTTTTTTTTTTCCATAACAGGGTGAAAAACATTTTGTGTTTGTGGTACTGAAGGCTCCCTCATCTTTTGCGTTCACGGTTCCAAATGAAATGTCACCTAGTGTTCTGTACAGCCCTTGGAGCACAAGGACGAGGATCCCACTGCATTAAGGGGAGGCAGCAACTGGTTTCACTTGAGCAGTGGAGCAGCACTCAATTTGCATTGCCTTAATAACAACACGCAGACGGTAGGTAGATATCTCAGAAGGGGGTGGCCAGCTCCTGATTGTGGCTGTAGAGGAGGGCATGAGGGTGAAAGATGAATGAGCTGAGTTAGGAATAACTGGATTTGGCAGAAGGGGAGGCAAGCAAATGCCCTGCACATGGGACCCGAGTGGCTGAGGACAGAGATGCTGAGGGGTGGGTGCTGGGGGAAGGTAGGGCAAGCAGAAGGTGAAGAGCCAAAAAAAAAAGCTCAATATGTTTGTTTAAAACTCTCACCTTGAGCTTTGCCCAGCCATTGCTCTGCTTCATGCCAGGCTCATGACCACAGCCAGTGCCCTCCCTCCCCTGTCCAAAGACACGGCACAGCCTGAGCAGGCCCCAGGGCACAAAGGTGAGCCAAGCCATGGCAAAATCTCCGTCTCTCCAACTGGTAAACACCTAGCAAAAGAGAGGCCAAATCCAGCTTGCCTTTCTTCTTCTTCAGGCATCCCACAGAAGCAAAGGAGGTTATTCCTGTGAGCAAAACAGACTGCTCTTGCCTCAGTATTTCCTTTACAAGGCAGTGCCTTCAGATCCATCAGTGTTTCTTTTCACAGCTTGACAGCACCAAAAATGTGATTTTTCCCAAGTGTGCCAGTTTAGTTTTGTGCCTGCTTCCCACTCTTGGACACACAGGAGCTGCAAGAGCTCGAGATATGGGCATTGAAGAAGTAACATTACCACCCTGACCACCCAAGGACTCCCTTACTCAAACCTCGTGGCATGGAAGTCAAGATGTGATATTTCTAACTGTCAGCCCTGCAAAATTAATCAAAGAGATGAAAATCCCCATCCCCTCTGCCATTCGTCACTGCTGATAAAGGTCCTGCCAGCAGAGCTGAGCTCCCAATTTTGCTGCTGATGCACAAGGCAGGAGGTGACCTGGTTCACTCTTGCAGAGCCGCCGTGACTCTGCCACGCAGGTGCTACAAAAACCTGGTATGCCTCAGAGACATACACAGGCATGGCTTCAAGTCACACAGCTGGTAATATTGCCTGAGTTATGCAGAAGGTACCATCCTTTCAGAGATTAAGGTCAAGGTTTTGAAAAACAAGTCATGATTTCAAGCAGGTCTCTTGCTGGATGGCTGGCTGAGCTATTTTTATATTATATAGGCTCATATTTTCACAAAGGACTAAAGAGTATTTGGTAGCTTCTGAAACCAGATCTTTTCAAGGGCAAAGTAAGCCTTTGGGTGCAAACACTGCTAAGCTCCACCAGGCTGAGCAGGCAGGTGAAAGCCCCGCTCGGGGCTGGAAGCTGTTGAGCATCATTATCCGCAGGGAGGCCAAGCGGATGATTCAAGCACAGTCCAGCATTGCTGTGTCAATAACAGCTTCTGGGCTGGGGATGGTCCCACCTCACCAGCTCTGACTGTGCAGAGTTACCTCCCAGCTGTCTGGGTCTGGCTGGCGAGAAGCTGAAAAGCCAAAGCTCAAAGCATGCAGCATGAGCCGTTGGGTTTCCACAACCCCAGCCCCAAATTTCAGCAGTCTAACACTAAGCGCCAGCATCTACTTCACACACTGGCTGCAGTCCTTGCACAAAGGGTTAATTTTATTTGCAGAGCTCCATGCTATGCACAAGTAAATCCCAGTGCACTTTTACCAGAGTGATTTATAAGCCCAGTTTAGAAAACTCAGGTCTCAGAAGTCTGTTGTCAGAGTTAATGGAGCAAGAATATGAACTGCAGCATCTTAGGGTTACAGTCATTTCTCGATAGCATCCTCCTGACAGTTTCAGATCCAAAATTCTGCTTTGTTTGTCCAGGCTGCAGCCACACCTCCAGCTGCGGCATGGAAATGCCTTTTCTTCTGGCCTGCAGAGGCAAGATGAGACAGAGATTTCTTCTTGAACCTTCCGTCAAAATGCTGAATCAGTTGCAGCAGCATGAGGTCTGCAAACTGCACATGGCTACCCAAATGAAGGAACGGAGGTGATGGACACAGAGAGGAAAGAGTGTGGGGTTTTGCATGGCTGTGTCTTGTTTGCACCCGTGGAGAGTGGCATGGGTACTGTCTGGCCTCCGAGATTAAGGAACCTGCACAGCAAGGCCAAATGAAGGCACTCGTGTTGTGTCTGTGCACGTGAGAGTGGTTCAAATCACCTCACAGAGACACTTAGACAAATGCTAGATTGTTTCATCAGCTGACAAATTCCCTGAGCTACTAAAGGATCCTTTGCCTGCTTCATAAAAGGTATCATAATAAGGGGGGGAAAATAAAATAAAAAGGAGCTCTCCATAGGAAGAAAAAGCAGGGAAGAAATGAAAAATCTATATTATCCCTAAACTTTTCTGTCTAGCCCCAAGGAGCACAGAAAAGGTGTAAGCAGCAGGACAAAATGTAACAGCAGCATCAAAAAAGCACCTGAATACTGAGAATGAAAAATGTGTAAAAAGCAATATCTTGGCTGATAGTTAAGTCATTGATAATTCATCTTCTGAATTTTCTGGGAACAAAGAGAATGAGAAGTGTGCCAACTTATACACTGTTCGAGAAGGCAGGGGCAGTGTCTCCAGCATCAAATGCTAGTGCTTTCCTTCGTATATCAAGATCAAGAAGCTGACCATGTCCTGGGCTTTAAAATCCGTTCAGCTCCCAGTCAGTCGCAGTAATAAAATGAGTACATAATGCCACCTTCTGGCTATAGTTGAGGACACAATAAAAATGTTGGCGGATAGATAGTATTCTGTCCCTCCTGCACTCGCGAGGCTGATATATATCACTTGCTTGGGGAAGTCAAATTTCTTTTGCTGACTTAATCCCAGAGCCAAAATTAATCAGACATCCTAGCTAACAGGATCAGGAAATGCCATAAATTATGCTGCCTCCAACCTAACAACAGCATTAACAGCACGAAGAAGGTGGAGGCTTTTTTTGATTAATCACTGTTTAAGTTGCCTAAAGGACCTATGAAACCTCCTGCTGGCTGACACAATGAACAACATTTTATATTAACCGATAGAAGGAAATGTCTTTAAAAGTGATGGATTATGCAGATGCGAGATGGAGACTGTGTGATGTGGTTACCTAAGAGCCGCGAACCACGTGATGGCTGCTCTGCTGCCGCCAGCCCACAGCAGCCTCCAGCCTGCCCCAGAGAGGACACCCATTGCCCCAGCAGCTGAACACCCTCAGGAAAAGCCACGCAACATAATGTGTTGGGTTATGCCAACTCCGGGCAGAGCTAGAAAGTTGGTACAAACAAAACCACTCGCAACTCGTGGTACTTTTTCTTTGTGCACAAACCAGCAAACTCAGTATCTAGAGGAAGAGTAGGACACGAACACTTTATGTAGCGGGTTTCTGTGACACCCTACAGAATAACATCTCTGCTTTTTTGTGCGCAGAGATGTTGAAAAATCGCCGCGGCCTCCCTTAGCCCCAGTTGGTTGCTGCTGTGCTGGCAGCACCTCCTGCACTGGGGCACAGAGAGTGGCCAGGCTGCATGGAGGGTTGTAACAGCCCAGCCCCAAGCACATGGATGTCCTCTTCCCATAGTTATAAGTACAGCATTCTTCATCAGACCTGACATCTTCTCTGTTTTACAGGAGCACCTATACAGGAGAAACCCTGGTTCCTGCTGTGGGATGTACTTTGAGGTTCCCATTTTCTCTGGGTAGTTTTCAGAGCAATGAGCATCAGCCTAGCTCTGCTCCTGTGAAGTGAGCAGCTTCCCAACCACTGCTCCTACTGCTTACTCTCCTGAGAAGTCTTAGCACTTAGAAAAGATTTATTTGCGCTGTCTTGCTCAGAGAGATCCTCTTCCTGGGGTGAGAAGTTTTCAGAGCATCCTCCACTGTGCGGCATTGCACGCCATTTTTAATCTGCGTGAAATGGGTAACGAGCCCTTCTCAAGTGGGAAGCGCTGCATTTTACACTCCTCCTGCACTGGTACAATCAAATGTAACATAAGCAAAGCAGCTGAAAATAAAGTCCCACAATCCAGACAGCCTGTTCATTGTTGCCCAAACCCCTCTGTCAGATGTGATCACAGCTGAAGGGTTCCTTTAGGGATTTGCATAACTTCAGATGTGCGCTGTTCAATCCAGCCAAGCAGTTTTGTCATTGCTCTTCACCTGTGAGCAGTTCTACACAGGCTGAAAATTTCCTCTGACATTATCTTTTGACAGTAATTTATCCGAAGTGGCAGAGGGGGAGTTTCAGAGCAGAGGTAGAAATCACCAGCAGATCTGAACTCTGCAAAATGTTTCAGAAGGACTTCTCCCAGTTAAATTTCTTATTCCTTTGATGACCAAAGTATCTCAGTCTGCTTCCTAACCTCCTAGACTCATACACATCTCCCTGTCCCCACTGGGCACAAAGCGTGGCTAGTAACTCATTCTCTCTTACTGATTAAATTCCCTCTCTCCGTGTAGTCAGGGGCTCCTTAAAAGCATATTTCCCTGCTGGTCACTTCTCTAGTGTTCTGACCCTTATTTGCACCTTAATGCCAGACCTCTCCCCTTGCCCTCACTGCTGTGCCCACAACAGGTCTGGCTGATGGGCAGTCCCCCACCCAACCCTGCTTACCCCTGGCTCTTCCAGCACTCTGACTCTGCACCAAGCTTCCACCCCTCCTCCATTGGGACCATCTTCAAATGCCTGTGCTATTTTTCACTTACGGAGAGAAGAGAGAATTGTCCATCATTCCCATGGTCTCTGAAGCCTGCTTGGTGAAGGTGCAGACTTAGAAACCCCTAGAACAACCAGACCTTCCTCCTGCAGCTGGAGCATTGGCTCTGGGGGTGGCCAGAAGAACCAGAGCAAGTTACCAGCAGGAACGACTTTCATCCTTAAAGAAAATGAAGCAGCAAGAAACTATGTTGCTTGAAGGCTAAGAGCATGCCCGCAGGAATTTATCTGGCCTGAAATGATATGCATCTGTTTCAGTCCTTATTCATCTTCAGTTTTCTGAGCACAGACAAACCTCAGAGGCTGCGTGCTCCCCAGAGAAGTGTCTGCTTTCCTTCTAAGCTTGGAGTGCCCCAAGCCCACCAAGGAGGCAAAGAAAGTAAATAAATCAGTGATACAACAACTTCTGCCTTGCACTGGCATTGCCAGGGAAAGGGAAATGCCTCTTGTTTAAAAGGCTGACCTTTCCATTCTGGAGCCTGGATTTCTAAAACACATATATCACTCCTTGCATGTTCACCAGCTTCAAGTGAGACTTTCCAGATCTCATGGCCAAGGACTGCGTGGGGCTCAGCTACTCCCACCGCAGGAGCTGCTTTTAAGCATAGTAACACATGGATGTGAAGGCAGCAGGCTCTGCTGCACCTCCTGTCCCACAACTTCTGAGTCATTTGGGCTTGCCTTGCCCTAGGGAGGCTGAGGGTGACTTTGTCAAGTACCCTCCTCATTAGCTCTGCCAATTAAACCGGACAGGACAATGCTTTTTGCCTTTACTAATTGATGTAACTAATACATAATTAAGAGACTCCCCATCACTTTGCAATCTTCTCTGGCTATTTGGCCAGGTGGAGGGCTATCAGGCACCCTCCTCTCAGCCTGCTACTTGCTTCTTCAGCCGCCAGTCATTAAACATCATCCCTCTGCTGGGGCTCCGGATGGTGTATGCTCTCCACATCAAGCATACAGGGGGTAGATACCCCCCACCGCTGTGTCCTGGTTCATCTGATCTGGCAGATGGATGCCTCAGTGTCTTTGTCTGCTCTGACCTACTTCTCCCTCTCGTCCTCTGCCGGCTGACTCTCTGGGGTGTGTGACTCACCTCAAACATGGGGATGCTGAGCCTGCCCACACACACCTCTTCTCTCCTGGTGGTGAATTAACCCTTCATTTCAGATACATGGCTGGCCTGCATTGATTTCCCCAGCCAAGCTGCGATCTCTTCCTGAGGCCAAAAACCACCAAAATCACCTGCCCTCAGACCACATCCAGAGTGCTGGCAATGGATCTCCCATGATTCTCTGCAGGATGAGAGGCTCAGGGCAAGCAGGACCAGGCAGACAAGTTTTCTGGGAACATTGCTGGCTGAGTCCTTGGGGTACCAGCATGGACATCTACCCTCCCCTCCACTCTGGGCTGTTATGGATGGGCCAAGCTGGGCTGGCACCCCTGGACCAAGCCACCAGCCCACCCGTATGGGTATGGAAGACCAAGTTACACACTCGACTGGGACTTCTCTGAGGTCTGCCAGAAGGGTCATAATCACTCATCCTACTGTGACATCTGAGGAACCAATTCCTCCCCTGTTTTACAGTAGACAGAGGTGGCAGCAGGAGAACAGATGTTGTCAACTTCTTGCCACAGCTGTGCCTTTACCAAGGCTCAAGCATGCACTGAACTCATCAGCTGCTTTTAAGATGCCCCTGGCTGGCAAGAGGAAGTGCTGGAGAAATGAAATATTTTTTAGCACGTTAGTAGCTGTCTTTGATTTGTGCCACACAGTTATTTTGGGAACTTCATTTCTGGGCTTAATTTCTTCTTGCTGAGAAATGCTTGTGTTGAGTCTGAGCATAGACATGTTTAACAGGAGAACAAACAGGCACTCCAAGACTTAATGCCAGAGTACATGCACACAGAAAGCAAGAAGAATTTTGATTAATTGCTGTGTATTAATTTGCTGCTGTAGTGGATGGAACATTTGCTTCAAGCTTTTCAGAGAGACGACATGAAAATATTTGACACAGCTGACTGGCTCCACAGCCAAGCCCATTTGCTGTTGGTTAACTCTCAGCACAGCTTTAGTGAATGAGCAGGACAAGCAAAAACATCTTTTCACTTCCCAAGGCAGCAAAGCTCACTGATCTAGCAGAAAAAGAAGTGAACTATAACGTTAGCTAGTTTAGATAGAATCAGAGAACATACGGTTCCCCTTTAGAAGCCTGGCTATTGCAAAAATCCTCATTTCATGCTTTTTTTTTCCAAGGAATATTCTCATAATTTATACCCAAACAACTTAATTGTAACCAGTATCAGCTCTTGAGGAGGAAATGTAGGGCTGCAGGAACCTGGAGCTTGGCACAAGCAGGTATTCTGAAAGCAAACACTTTCACCTTGTCAGGAGTATTTTGTTTGCATCTTATCCAGAACTGCGAGGAACCATAACCACAAATACTTCACATGGTACTTTGAATTTAATAGCTCACATGGGCTACTGTCTGAATTACTGCCTTTTATTTTATGACTAAATTAATATTATATACACAAGAGTACATTTAAAATACCCAACAGGGTAAAAGAAATGATTGCTACGTTGAAAAATATAAATTTTTATGCACAGAAGTTATTAGTAAAGCCACATTCTCCAGTCCATTAATGTGCATGCATTTAAATTTTCCTTTCTTTTTTTTCCTTTTGACCTTTATTGTCAGATACTACAGCATGTTATCTTAAAGCTTTAATAAAACAGTAATTCACTCATGCTTTTTATGGCCTACTAATTTGTCTGTTGTGCCATATATTGGGTTTCATAACTTTTATATGCAAATCAATAAAAACTCCTTTGATATTTCATTTAAATCTTTGAATAATTAACACATCCCAGCCCTCAAGTCAGCAAAACTGTGAAACGGAAAGCTAGCATTCCCAAAACTTCAAATAAAGGAGAATAAAACTTAAAACTTGGAGAAATCCATCTTATTTTTATAAAGATAATTATAAAAACTCTGCTTATGAAAAGGAAAAAAGGGGAGAAAAATCTTATGACTAGTAAAAAAAAGCCTTGGGAGTGATAGTAGCTGCACATAGAAAAAAAAAAAAAGGAAATAGAAACACAAACACAAAAAAAGGTAAATATGTTACTTGACTTCCAAAACATGAAAAATGCAATGTATCAAAAATATCCAAGTTCCTGCAAGTGTAATGTAAAAAAAAAAAAAAAGAGGTCAAGTAAAGGCAGGAGATACAACGCGTGTCCCAAGTGCAGCCTGAGCCCATGGAGATGCCAGATAGTCCTTGCGAGAAAGGGTCTCTGGTTTAGGCGTCACTTGGTGCTGGGCTCACAACAAATACCAAGAGCATCAGCTGTCAGCCTTCCACCACAGATCTGCAATAAAGCAAACATCTCCTGGTTAGTAATGTCCCCCTAGTTGTGAAGATAATCCTGGACATGTGAAACCTGTACAAGTGAGTCTCTGAGGCATGCGAATGTTTGTATGTATCCTGAAACCACAGCTCTGAAGAGAAATTTCTCCTTTATCTCACTGGCTGTTGGAAAACCTCTCTGAATAATTCTATTCCATCAAAAGCAGATGTTTTAATTTTGATGAGATATACCAGTTTTATTGAAATTTCCAAACAAACGATTTCTTCAGCCCGGAGTAAAAGTTATATGAGTGTCAGGAGTAAATGTTGTGTGAAAGAGAGGAGCCAATAACCAATATTTCAATGGAGCTGGTGACAAGGAAATTCTCCTGGAACAAAGAGAACACTGTTTCATACCTCTGATGGGACCAAGCAAGGATTTTAACACCAAGGCTTTCCTTAACTCCCCCAGTGCCCACTAACTCTGCCATTAGCTAGCCAGGGCTTTGCTTCATTCTTGTGCATTATCCCTTTACTAATTTAATGTAAGGCCAATGTCACACTTGGAAATCTCAGCATTCTTCAAGAAACAGAACCAGTGTCTTCCAGCAACTCTAGAGCTCATCTGGTGGCAGAAAGGTCACGAGGACAACTTAAATATCACAGTTTCTTCACTGTTCAGCTTCTTCTCAAGCAACAGCATCCAGCAAATAAAAATAACTACTTGTTTCAAAACTGTCTGACTTAGAACTTCAAAATAAGAAGTGTGGAGGACTGGCTTCTTTATTAATTTTCATACTTTATTAATTGGAAATGCTCAATTTATAAGCATTCAGAATGACTTCCTTATCACATCCGACCTCCAGGACCAAGCCAAGGAAGGCAAGTTTTGGTCACAAGTTAACCTAGCAAAGATTTATCAGCAGCAAAATCTCAGGAGAAAAGTTTGGAAAATGTTGCAATTCCCATTTTATTTCTTACAGATTCTCTCTGTAATAGGGGATCCAACTAGAGTGACATTTTCTAATTGCAGATACTTTTCTGATAACTGTATAACTGCCCCTGCTAGACCCAGACACTGCTGTGAAAGAAAAAAACAGAGGGATTGGGGGTCTGGCCTTGGTAACAAGCTTAAGAGTGAAATCTCTTCTCACTGTCAGGTCCAAAACCCTTTTGTTCTATTCCAAAGGTATGCTGAGAGGTACAGAGCAGCTATTACCATAACAAGCCCTGAACACACTGCACTGCCAATGCTTCTTCCAACCAGGGCTTTGCCTAAAACCCCTGGTCTTGGAGTCCTGTCACAAAATAAACCTGGAATTTTTTTCCTTTTTTATTTTTTATTGAGAAAAAAAAACGTTTTTGTCCCCTTTTTTGCAAGACCCTGCAGCCTAGACCTCCTCACACTGCGGGGCTCCCTGAAGCATTGTCCCCGCACGGGCTGGGGATGCCGTCCCAGCTTTACCCGCTGCCTTACAGTGTGAGCGCAGCTGAGAGGCTGCGAAGGGCTGGGAAGGGCAACCCATCAGCATGTGCTGTAACAATCACCAAAATCAGCAGCAGGCTCTTGGGTGTCATGCTTGCTCTGATGTTAGGCTGCTTGCCCAGGTACACAATAAAAAGGCAGTTCAGCAGCTATGGAACAGGATTTTGGTGTATATTTTAACAGAGAGAAGACCTGATGGACTCTCAGCCATATTTTGTGAGCCACTTGGGAGTCTCCATCTGCGTGAGGGACAAAACTTCTTTTGCGCTGATCAAAGCAACAGAAAGATGTTCTCATCTTCTGCTCCCTGGACTGCTTGTGTCAGCCAGAGCCAACTGCTCCTTGCTTACGCAGAAGAGGAGAAAATAAAAGTTGGCAATGCAGTGGCTCATTGGTTTGAGTCTTGTTGGGAGTCACATGGTAAAGAGAGAGCTTTAATCTCACAGTCTTCAAAGGCCTTGGTTCTGTGACCACTTCAGGTCACGGTTAGCCTGGCTGCATAGACATCAGTTTGGGTTTTAGCATTTCATTGTATTGGAATATATTCACATTACTGCATATTTAAAAGTCCTTGCCACTCAGTCTGGTGTTGGACTGTGCAGGTCCAAACCTACCTGGAGAGTCCAAAAGCCAACTCGAGATCACTGCATAGTCATTAAATTACAGAAAGCTTTTAAATATGTCACACCAGCATTCACATCATCTCCTGATTTTTACCTGCCATAGATGCAGAGAAAAGAATTTACTGAAAAGAAATTAAAGACAGACTTTAAATTTGTGTTTGTTGAAATAATGAGCATTTGCTTTACTGAGATCTGTGACGTCACAGAAGGATGTTAAAAGGAGAGCACCGTACTGAAATAATGGCTTGGATCAATGAAGGGTGAATGGCAATACCATAGCAATTTCTATTTGTGCATGCCAACCACTGTCAGGGAGCCATTCTCCAGAAAAGTGGTGGCTTGGTCAGAGGGTGCTGATTTAATTCTCTGTCCATCCAGATTTTTGACCATAATATCAGGAGGAGCAGAAATAGAGCAAACGCATCCAGTGCTGGCCTGCCGCTTCATCATCTAATGGGGAGGCCAAGGATAAGGTAAAAAAACTAACCTAAACAGGTCTGGTCTGCACATTACTGAATGTTTATATTGACTACAGGGAGCTGGGACACAGAGCTGATCATTAAGCAGATGCTTTCAAGGTTGAAGGTGCACTCTAAAAGCTGCCTGGTTTTACATGGGCATTAGGAGAGTGCTTGACTACTTTCATCTCGATCTTGAAATAATTTTATGTTAATTCTTTAAATGCCAATTATTCAGATGTTTCCATGCTGCACTTCTAGCTTCCAAGTTATTTCTTTTAAATTGTTGCATACGCCATTTAACAAGGTTCTGTGCTAAAGGTTGCATTTGTTTAAAATATTGATTTTCTTTTATATCTTTGCAGTACGGAATTAGACAGGGCTTGTGCTCAGAGTCCTATCGCTGGTTTGTCTTTATTACTTCTGGTACATTTTCAATGTTTTACATTTACATTTATGCAGTTCATTTTATTGTGCTTGTAACCATCTTAATTTGTTTTCTATCTCTATTTCTTCCTTCCAGTTAAAATGGATACGTTCAAAGACCATCCACTGTTCTTGAACCAAAAAGCACACATCATCCAGGCAAGTTGACTGGGGAAATATCTGGGCTCTTGCATAAAGGCCCAGGTCATATACTTGCCTTTTCAGACCTTATAAATTTCTTATCTCTGAACTTTGGGTGAAGCCTGGCTGATTTTAGTCAAATCCTATCTTTCTATACTCCATCAATCTCAAAATAGGTTAAGAAAATTGTTTGCTGAAGTTCCACAGTGGTAGTGTCCCTGTAATTAAATGAGGCCCAATATAAGTGTACTGCAATAAATGTTTGATCTGGTCCCCGTCCTACTAAAGCCTGTTGAAAGCTTACGCATGCACTTACCCATGAGCACTGGGACTCACCTCGTTGATTGTAACAGACCATGGGGTCAGGGGATCACATGTGACTGTACCAGGAGGCCAGCCCTGTCTGCCCCCAAGGAAGAAATGATGTGCTTCGCTCAGGGTTTGTCTCACCAGCTTAAGTCCATAATGACTGGTTGAAAAGACGAAAGCTGCAAAGCACAAACCCAAACCACAGCGCAACTGGAGCTCTCTGACGGCCCCAGAGCAGGGAACACCACAGGCAGTGCTGCCAACGGTTTGCATGAGATTATGCAGAATGCCAGAGATCTCTTTTTGGCTTTTTTTTTTTTTTTTTTTTTTTTATTTTTAAAACTCATGGATACTCGTAAACCACCCTCTGCCCAAAACTGCGTTCAGTTCTTAGAGCATCTTAGGTCTAGTTTCCCCTTCGACCCATGTGGCACCACTTGGCAATTTCAGCTCATAGCAGACCACCCGAGCTTGAGGGTGCTACTGAAGTGCTCAGCAAAATTGTCCCTTTCCCAGTCGTACCACCAGCCGTGTCCTTCAGTCACAGATCCCTGACATGGCTGTGCACCATGAGGGATGCTGTGCCTGCTCCTGAGCCCAAGGAAGCCACAGCCAAGGGGCCCAGCAGGAGCCACCTGGGGACCAGGAGAGCAGCAGCCAGCCTGAATGCCAGGGATTACACCACCTGGTGTAACTGTGGCATTGAGAAACACTCGTAAGAGCAGCAGAGGGCATGCAGAGAAAACGTCAGCGAGCGGAGTAGCCCACGAAGCGGTGTGAGACAGCGCAGGGACGGCTGGGAGCTGAGCCCCAGCCCTTTTCACCCCCACTTTCTTTGTGGAGGAGGAAAGCTCGTGTCAGTAAACCTGCTTCCCGAGGGGGTTTAACAACACGCACCAAAACACAATACTCAGGGATGTTATGGACTTACGGACCCAAGATACTGGTCTACAATGACTCAGGGTAGCCTGTAAAAACTGCAATCACAGGCGAGCCTTCAGGCTGCCAAAAGGCATAGAAATGCTAAATTACCACCAGAAGTCAGATAATCAGCTGATCTAAACGAGTACAGCTCATAGCCAGCAGAGCTGTGCTAACTAGCTGGGAAGCCGTCCTGTTCCTTGTATTGGAAATCAGTCAAAAATGCAGCCATGGTGCAAAACCAGGAGTACAGCAATGCCCTGGTTTTGCCAAGGGCTCTTTTTCAGATTGTTATCATCTCCTCATGGGGGAAGAAAAGGGAATGAATTCATCCTCTCATTGAGCAATTACAATGAAAGCGAAAAGCAAGATTAACCCAGGTTGTCTCCTGCTCTAAAACTGTATTCTTGTCACTTCTTGACCAGAGTCCCAAACAAACTCAATTCTCCAAACAAATAATGATGGCTTTAATATATACACTTTAAAAATGCAAGGATTTTGCTTCATTATTAAAGCTTAATTAGTAATTAATATTTATTCAGCCATTGGCTTGAATTCTGCAAGTTACATAAATAAATATTAACATGTGTATGATTTAAAAAAAAAATCCTTGCATCTGAAATTTATTTGTGTGACTCTCTATTACTTATTCATTAATTCATGTATAATTCCAGCTCCTCTTCGTTCCAGATGGAGTGGGAGGGAGGGGGGGTACTCCCTTGGGACTGATATGCATGGTTTTAATTCTCAATTTAGTCTTCATCACTACAAATTAAACATTTAAAAATTCTAAACAGTGTGTTTAGCAGTGCTGATGTTCTAATCCATCAGTTTGTGAGAACTGGCCTTTCTTTAGGTATGCAATGGGACAAGCTGGAGAGCAACAAGCAGCACCTGAGCAGAAAGGCCATAACTTGCATTCGGTCAGTGGAAGAGTCCGTGCATCCCCTCTCTCAGTGAGGTCAACAAGTCCTTCACCTGCCCAACTTACTGGTAAAGGAAAAAGCAGGGAATGAGGCTGCAGCAAGACTCTGAATTACGAGCAATGAAAATGTCAAAGTAACACCTTTAAGGGAGTTATTTAGTTATTAATTTTTAGCAAAACTTCCCAAGATCTCTCATCCCAGAAACACCTGGTTGGAAGCTGAGGCACACCATCCATCACCTTGCCCATGCGCGTGGCCGCGTTATGCACACCACACCGAGTGCCACACGTGTACTCGCAGCCCCACCTGCACCCGCTGCGTGCACTAAGGATTGCTGCTGAGAGGGGGGCCCTGGGAACCACCTCCCCATCATCCTATGATCTCTGGCTAGACATTTTTTGCCAAATGCAGCTTGATATGCTTTGCCTAGCTCTCTTTTTCTGCGATCGGGATGGCTGAGGGGAGGTGTGTGCACAGCATTCCATGACCACTGGAGCAAGAGAGAGGAGCACCAGTTGAAAAGCACCATTACAGGCCAGCTCCAGCCTCCCTGGAGTGTCCACATTTACATGAGAGCTGTCTGCAGGGCCTGCAGAGGCCCTGCCCTCTGCATGGCAAGGTTGCTGGCGAGCCCTGTGTGCTGTATGTGTCTGCACATGCGTGCATTGCCTCCCTCCGGGCTGGCTTTGGGCTCAGGGCATGGCTCAGCTGCAGCCTGGCCCTGTGACACGAGGAAACTTCAGGGTCTGAGAGCCACCAAAGTCAGATGGGAAGGAGAAATCCTCTGCGTACTGAAAACCAGCAGACTTGGCTTCCCTTAACATGGATATCTGGCCCTCGACCATGCCCATTCAGGCAACCCTTTGCAGGCAGAGAAGGGGAGTGAACACATCTCAGCCCTTTTAAGACCATGGGAAGCAAAGAGGCTGCATGCATTTTAAATTCCTCCAGCCATCCCACTCTAAGGACCGACCACTTTAATCATCTCTCTTATACTTTCTGAGTTAGGTTTCTCAGTTAAATGATTTCTGAGTAGCCATCTCCTGCTCAACAAGCAACTGAACATAGGCTTTGTGACCTAAAGATCACCCCAAAAATGGGGGCTCTAAATGTTTAAGAAACAGAGGTTCTTCCAGTTTAAACTGTGCTGTGTAAACTGCCTAAGAATCATAAAGCACCACAGAGCAGAACATTGGACAGGAAAGATGGGGGACATTAAGAGATGGTATTGGCAGGCTTTTAGGCTGGATTTTGCACATCTGCTGAAGTGGTTATTCAAATCCACAGTCAGGCATTGAAACAGCCTGCAGAGATCAGGCAGCTTTACTAATACCTAAACTATGCTTCTGCTCCTAGGGGAATGGAAATAAATCAAGGTGCTGCCTTACACTCACAGCAATCCCTGAAGCGCTGACAGTTCTCATGTGTTTCTTAACCCAGAAAGAGAAGATTCCCTAAAATCTCAGCAAACAAGCCACGTTTTCTTGCGATCACCTGCCTTTTGTCTCTTGATGTCTCTGGGCTTGGGAGGATCAGCAGAGCTCTGCTGGTATTACAGCACATGAGGAGCACAGAGCTGGTTATTTTAATCCCGAACCTGCTTCCGGACACAGCCAGCTCCTCTCTGTGCTGCTGCGTCTGGGAGGTGTGTATCCAGACACCGCTCTATGTTCTGATTTTCCATCCCATTTCACCAGCACAGTGATGTCTGGAAACACTTGTTAGTAGCACAGTTTCTGCCTCATGCTATCTGAATTCTGCTGATAAGTTTAAGCTATAGTCCAAGACCTTATTGCTTTTTTTTTTTTACAGCTACTAGGCATCTCCTAGAAAGCGACATTGATGCTATATGGATTCCCTCCGTTACAACTGGGTTGCTAATAAAAATGCAAAAGTACCTTAAAACAATGCAATTTGAGGAGACGTCAAAGAAATTCCATCTAGGTCTGTTAAAGCATTTATGTATTACAGAGGGGGAGATAGCAAAGCTGTAGTGTTATTGAGCCATTCAGAGTAATATTCCCCATTACTGTGGAGAGCCCACATCCATCTGGGTTTTCATGCAGGTTGACAGCGGTTCTAGCTTCCCTCCGCTTACACCAGCAGCGTGCTCCAGAGCCAAAGGACGTGAATGCAGCAGCCTGCAGCAGCACACATCAGCCAGCTGGAGTTTTGGAGGAGCTGCAAAACTCCTTCTAGGAAAAAGGAGAGTGTGCAAGGAGCACCAAGGCACCTCTTCCACCATTTAGTCCAAAGCCAGCCCATCCATGCTGCACTTTTCATATGCTGGGATCTCATATTAGCTGCTGTTGGTTTCTTGCTCCTACTTTTTTTTTTTGGGGGGGGGGGGGGGGGGGGAAAGAAGGGGGGGNGAATAAAGGGGGATGCTGTCTCCCGGAAACAGCAGATTGGAAATCTGCCTCAGAATTTGGCTCCCACTGAGCTATGAATTTCAGTAGTATCCATAACATTGTAAATATGGTATTTCCCTACCTGAGAAGATTTTTCAGGTAGATGGTGCTTGGCACTGAACACAACTTGAAGGCAGCCCATGCCTGAAAACCTAAGTACATCTTCATACGGCTCCCCACCTCGTCTAGCAGATGGCTCAGGCTTGACCCTACAGCCGATTCTCTCACTCATCGCCTGTGCTTGATAGGAGACAGAATTTGCTCTTAGGGCAACATGTGCTACCCTAAAACTGAGCACTTCGATGGCTGTGCATAGTGCTGGGGATCCAGCCCGAAACGCTTCCCGGCGCCGGGGCTGGAGCTGCCCCTCTCCCCCGCCACAGCAGCCAAGCTTTTGGCTCTCCCTGCTGTCCCCAGCCTGCTGCCACCAGCCCCACTCAGCAGGCAGGTTCTGCCAGGAATGGAGGTTTCCAGTACACACAGCCTCGGGCATTGGAGGGGACAGGCAGAGCTGCATTCCCCCCCCTCAGGGGGATGTCCAAGAGCCTCACCGAGGGCTGGGAATTCAGGGAAATGAAATAGATACACGTTAGATTATTTGCCGGAAAATAGTTGGGAGGAGAGAAGTGGAGGTCGGTGTCTGGCCTGGCGCACAGGCCTGCAATGTCCCCGTCCCACCCGCTTTGCTGGGCATCTCCGTGCTTGCCAGCATGCCCTGCAACGCTGTGCCTGCTCGGGCAGCGCCCGGGGACGCGGAGCACATCTGCAAGGGCACGCACACGGGCACGTCCTTCGCCCCACACTAACTCCCCGGCGCTGGACCTCGGGGCCCTGGCACAGGTTGACACTGGCTTGAGACATGTTTCCTCCCCAAGAAGCAAATCCAGCTACTTTCCATTTATTCTACAAATTGCAAACACAAGCGGAAGAAAAACTGATCAGATGGAGTTTAATACCCTCGCCTTAGGAAAGGACATCCTCACCCGAAAAAGAGTAGAGGCAAAAATCTGCAGAGTTGTAAAAAGATTTGCAGAGTTGTAGAGACTTTACTTCAGAGAGGCAGCTCTGGGCAAGGTCACTTCGTGAAATGTGAGTAAAACTTCTCGGATGACTTAGAAAAGACAGGGTTGCTTCTCAAAAACCACTTCACAAAGCATTTCCCTGCAGGGTGTGCAACACTTTGGGAATGACGCAGCAGCCGCTCGTGGGGCAAAGGCTGCAGAGCTTTGTGACTCCTGCATAGCAGTAATTACAAAGAGTTTGGAAATTGAATCAAATCTACAAAAAATATATCTATTAAAGATATATTTTTTTTGATCTCCTTGAGTCTGAGAGTGCGCTTCTGCTTTTACTCTGGCCCTGCCCTCAGCTTTCCTGGAGGCAAAGGAAGTGCTGTTATCTCTGTGTGCTCCTCAGGGAATTGGGGGACAGAGGACGTAAGGACAGGCTTTTCAGAAGCGACTGGCAATCCTGTCCCATATTCAGGATATGCCACTTGAGAGAGCCTAACCTGCAGTGGTGAGGCTGGTACCTTTGGCTTGAATCTGGTTTAGTTGCCCCAAGCTAAACTATCAGACATGAAAGTGCTTAAAAAAAATAAAAAATTGCCAGTCTCTGTTGAAGTGTCAAGCCAAATGACTTGCCCCAGGTAGTACAGGGGAGACTGGAATGGGGCCAAGCAAACGGAATTGCCTTCTGAATTGCAGAGTAGCATCTGAAAAGCCCAAGTCCTCATCCTTTGGGGTGTGCTTTGGGAAGCACCCAGTGCCCAGAGCGCAGCTCTTGAGTTTCGTGCAGCTTCCTAATGAAGCACATCAGTGTGAGGGTGCTGCGGTTTGCTAATCATCAGGGTGGCAATAGGAAAAATTGCCTTTTAAAACCAGGGCTCTGCTGAGCAGCAGAGGGAGCTACCATGAACCTGGAAGTTCCTGTCTTCTTCCTTCTGTTTGTACATCCCTAACAAATGTTAGCTTTCATTCTTCAGCAACATGCTGCCCATCACTGACTGGTGCTTACCTGCTATTGTAATACCTTTGGTGTGTCGTTCAGAGTTGACCTTGGGAAAGAGACCTACTATATATTCATAACTCCGTTTAATTTCACCATTAACTCTTCTGTATACCTAATTTATCACCATAACTACGTCAAAGTGGGAAGCCTGCAATTTCCTTGCTGATGTACTGTTGCTGTGGCAGTAAGACATCAGCGTGGTGGTCACTAATCTGCTATTCTGCTTTCCTGACTCCCAGACCTGGGGGTAGCTGCAGAGGAGGCTGGTTTTCTTTCTCAGCCGTACCAGATTGTTAGGCAGCTGTTGTTCCACCAGTTACTCTCTTTCTCTCTTAGACAATAATAAGGCTGGGCTTGAAGAAGAATACTTCACAAAAGTATCTCTATTAAAAAATTGGAAAGGTGTTAAGGCAGCAATAGCATCATAAATCACATGATTTGGACGTGATGCCATGTCAGCAAGGAGCTGATGCACAACCCCCCTGTTGACTCCAGGGGCATTTGGATCAGCAGTTCACTTAGGGTTCACTGATAAAGGAAATGTGAAATCCCAGTCTGGAGAGCAGAGTAACAAGATGAAGGGCACTTAGCAAGGGAGTAGCAGAGCCAAGCCCAAGTCCCATCACACTGCAACACAGCCTGCCATCCCATCCAAGGGTGCGTTCAGGTCTGCATTTGGGTCTAGCTCACCCACAGACCTGGTCTGTTCATCTCAGGAGCACCGCAACCACACTCGTTCACAGCCACGTTCCAGCACTGCAACAGCTGATCCCAACAGCATCCTGGTGCTGTGAAGAGCTTCGTGCCCCTCTGCAGCCAGCCCTGATCTCTCCTGAGGCCAGAGACCAAAGTCCCTGCTTGGAGCCACATCTGGGAGAAGGGGGAGCAGTCGCCAGCTGCACATAGCTCCGTGCAGAGGGACACGCTGCAGCTCCTTTGCTGCACATGCTGCACAGTGCAGAGGTGCTCCTGGGACCCCCAGGTAAGGCACAATCTACAGCCAGCACAAATTCAGGCGCTCACTTCTTGTAGGTTCCCTCAGCTCTTCTGCTGCAGTGGAGGAAAGATGTTTATACGAAGGCTATCCTAAAAATCATCATAAAAACAAACAAGATAAACAAGATGGGGCTGAAACAGCACCCAAGCTGAGTTACAATCACTAGACAATGTCACATGATGGATGTACTCCGGAAGAGCAGCCTCCAAGGGGCCATGGAGAGGACATGCTCATCTCCCACCCCACGGCTGCCCCACAGACCATCAGCAAGGAGACAAGTCCCAGGAGCTCCAGAGGGCACATTTCAGCCATGTCTGTGGGCTCACAGCATGGAGAAGAGAGCCTGTCCTTGAGGGCAGGCGTGGAAATGCTCAAAGAAACTCCATCTGCCCCCCAAGAGCTGGAGATGTGCACAGAGGTGGTTTGCAAGATCCCCTCCAAAGGCAGCCTGCATGAAGCAGACGCAGAGCTGGTTTGCTAAACAGGCCTGAAAAAGCCCAGAAATACACGGAAAAACAGCACCAGAAGCTATTTACAAGGAAATGCAGAGGAGGACAAAGGACAAAGCAGAGGAGGAAAATCTGGTGCAAAAGAATGCACTGAGCGCTTTCCTTATGAATGGTGAAGGGCAGGGTATATCAGCAAATGCCACACAAGGTCACCAACAGCAGTTACTGCAAGAGAAATCATTATGTCAAAGCTTCAGCAAGGAGACGAAAAAACGTACTACTGACTTGAAGGATGAGAAACAGCTTCTGAAGCTCAGGCCGACACCAAACACAGAGCACTGGTACAGATTAAGAAGAAAGCAGAAGGTAAACAGGCAAAAGGACTGACAGCAAGCAGGTCGGGTCCCAGGTGCTCCTCAGCATCACACAGAAAAGAAACCAAACCTGCAATTAAACAAAGCAAAATTAAAGCTGTACCCTGGCAGGATCCAAACACCCCTGAGGAGATTTTAAATTACACACAAGATGTTCAGACTCTTTAGTTCCTTCTTCAGCAGCACGTGAGACAACTGGATAGGTCACCGTGGGTAAGAGGGGCCTGGAGAGGTGTCACAACATGCCGTATAGCTGCCTGAGAGACAGCTGCCGCATGGCACCGAGCGGAAGGTGAATGACAAGTGGAAGGACATGACAAGCCTGGGCAGGGGGGTGAAGCAGTAAGACTGCCATCGGTGTTGGATACAGCAGCTACAGCTTCAGTAAAATTGTGTAATTTTGTAATCCAAGTGAGGCCAAACCTGGGCTGAAATATTCATATGGAAAGAGCATGAGCAGAATAAAAACATGCAACCAGAAAGCAGACAACATCCCCAGTCTCCTCACATCCAAGCTGCTGAGACTCTGATAAAAGACTCCAGTATTCAAGCATGTGAGCAGTCGGTAGGTACCTCCCTGACTACATGGTATATTAAGAGAAAATATACTGAGTGCAATGTGATGAATGGCAAAATGCGGCTCAAAGCAGAGTCTACAGCCATGATGCAGTTGTCAAGCGAGCAGACAAGCTGTGCGCTTGAACGCAAGCAAGCAAGCTAAACAGTGCGCTGAACACAACTCCATCCAAGCGCCTACCACCAAAGAAACGTTACCTGACTTGACAAAAGAAAAAAGATATCCCCAGTGTTTGATGCCAATGGTGGAGACTGGCATGAGCTACTCGGCAAGGAAAGCAGCTACCTTGCTGTGTTTTGAGCACCGGCATCAATGTACAGATGGCTGAGACTGTCATTTGGGATCAAAAGAAGCAATGCCGCCAGCAAGACACACTAACAAGACTCTCAGGGATCCATGTCAATGCTGATGACATTTAGGGGTAGAGATGAGCAGGCAGCTTGCTGGAAGCTGTGACAGAGAGTACAACTGGCCCTGTCAGCCAAAAAAAAAAAAAAAAAAGGAAAAACAGAAGCAATTGGACCCATTTGATAATACCAAGCTGAAACTGTACGTCACTGCACTGTTTGCTTGGTGACTTTCTGAGGGCAGCCTGGGAGAAGTTCAACCCAGGGCAAAACTACTCAAGGAGAAAGCAAATACTGAAGATCATTGACTAACCAGTGCAGGATGCCCCAGAACACCTGCAGCACATGCTCCTCAATGGGGCACGTGGAGCAGTGACTTGTTCAGATCAGCCTTGCAAGTTATCCCTGCTGGACTCAAGCCTGACTCACCCCACAACAAGCGTCCCTTTGCCACACTCCCCAGCTCACTGGGAGCACAGGTAACAGACCTTTTGGCAGTATTCAGCCCACTTATCCCCACGCCTGAGAGCTGGCAGCCCTGGAGGAGGCAGTGTGGTTTCGTCACTAGCCTTCCATGCTGCACCATGGATCAGCCTTGCCACCAGCAGTCCTCCCCTCCTGCCAGGTTAGTCCCCAAGAAAAGGTTTCGCCCCCTCTCTGCTATGTGTCACTCTCTGCCAGGACCAGCGACGGTCAAGACTAGTGACACTCAGAACCACTGATGCCCAGGACCTTATCAGCACCCAGGGAAGTTTTAATCGATGGAGAGCCACCGCCAGCAGCATGATCCTGGGAATTTCCACGCAGCACATGGGCAAAGAGGCACCCCTTAGTAAGGGCTGGGCCCATTGGCGGGGAGAGGTGGTTGTGGCAGCAGTGGGTGAAAGAGCTGAAGACGATCCCTCTTCAGGGCAGCTCCCAGGGGAAAAAAAAAAAAAAAAAAACACAGAGCTGCAGTGCATCTCACTCAGGTCTTCAAAGCGGCCCTGTGCCGGCTGCTTCCCCCCCTTGCACACAGCGGGGAGCTGCGCTGCCTGCCTGCAGGCACCCCTCGGCCGCGGCAGCGTTTGCAGCTCAGGCTGCGGCTGCTGGGCAGCCAGAGAGCAGGGGTCAGGGCCTGGGCTGCTGCTTTGCCGGCTGCGGGAGGGCAGGCGACAGCAGACGTGGCATAAAGCTCCTCCGCGAGCTCTAGGCCAGCGGTGCCTTCGGCATCCGCTCCGGCAGGGAAGGGGACTTTGTGCAGCACGGGCACTTCATGGCACGGGATGCTGGCGGGTTGTAAGCCCCGTGAACAAATTCTGGCTGGGCTCTTGATGAAGCAGAGATGCTCCTGAGCTCTATCAGCGCTGCAGAACTGGTAGCAGGAAGTTGTACCTTTGAAATGTTTTTCCATTAAAATTGTTTATTTAGAGCGCTGATCTCATTATTCTAAAATAAATCTTGTTTGGGGGGGAAAAAGAATCATTGAGGGCTGTTTAATGTCAGGGGTTGGATGCTGATCCAAGCTGTGCGTGTATAATTGCAGCAGCCTCAGCCGAGCTGCTTCTGCTTCACACCCACGTAATGGAGGCAGTAACCTGCCCCCCCATCGCAGCCACCATATGCACTCTGCGCTGGTGCTTCAACGTTGTTGGAAACCCAGGCAAGCCTGCTTCTTGGGATGCTGCAGCTGAGCTGAAATCACAGGTGGCCTCAGCGAAACCAGTTCTGAAATGACACTGTCGTATTTTTAGCTGAAGTGAGCGCTCACGAACAACACAGAAAGGATAGATTTGAAAGCTGAAACGCTCCCTTTGCAAAGCAGGTACAGCAGAGCAGGGAAAACACAGGCCCAGCCGGCTCACCTCCGCGCACTGCCCTGCACAGACGAGCTGGGTGACACAGGAGGTCCCACCGCTGCCAGCCTGTGGCTCCTCCCGGATGCGGCTTGAACAGGGACACAGTGCTGTGATCACTGATAATAGATTTACAAGTAGTAACAGGCAGGTGAAATGCAGCCATTGATCTGCCTTTCTCAGCACTCTGAAGAGCAAGTTCAATACAGGTAGAATTTATTTTTCTTCTGGCAGAAGAGGCTTTCCTAAAGCTAAAAAATAAAAAAGAAAATTAAAGGCATGACTTCAAAATAATCCCATGGACATATTTCATCAACCAAAAAAACCTGATTTTTTTCTTTTTTTTTTTTACAGAATCAAGGCATTTAAGAGATACTTACTTTGTGCAAAACTCCATTTCCCTTTGCAAAATAAGAAATACTTTGCTGGGAGTTTTCGGGTAGTGCCAGCACGTTGTCCAAGGAAGCAACAAACAACACACATGTAGGAAATACTTGCTTATTTAAATAATTTCACTTCTTTCCTCTTCCTTCTCTGTTCTCCAAAGGAGGATGTGCTTGTGACAGACTCCAAAGGCCACAAACATGCCCTATCTCTGAAATGGGAAGAGCCAGGCTTCCTGCCTGGTGGTAGCACCTCTCTGACTGCGTGGTCCTTGGGACAGCCAAAGCCTCTGTGTGTAACAGCAACATCTCCGCATCTCATGCCCAAGGGGAACCATGCTGGCTCTGCTCTCGCTAATGCTGCCCAACACGGTTTGTGACCCGTGCAACCTGCCCACCAGGACACCCAGGTCCTTCTCTGCAAAGCTCTTTGCTGGTCAGGCTGCGCCCAGCCTGCGCTACGGAAGGAGTTTCTCTGTCCCCAGCGCAGGACTTTGCATTTACCCACACTGAATCCAGGAGGCCCCTGCCAGCACACTCCTCTGGCCTGCTGAGGCTCCTGCTCTGCGCCTGGTCTGGTACCGTCCAGGGACTCGCTGAGGGTCCACTCTGTCCCATCGTCCAGGTCATTAGTGAAGATGTTCAATAGCACCAGTTCCAATTACAGGTCCCAGGGAGTGAGGCTGGTGATCAGCTGCTGGCTGGGTTTTCCCTTGACTATCCTAGCCCTTTGCATCATCTATTAGGTGATGTCAGCAACGGCTGTGATAAGTTTTCCAGGCTCTGGAAAACCATTTCCAGCCCAATGTCTCTGCCTGCCCACAGGACTGTGCTATGCCAGGGAATTAAAAACTCACCAACAGGACCTGGCCCAAGGTAATTATCCCACCCACATCACGGGAAGATGCATACTTCTTTAGGCAATCACTGACAGCCAAAATGAGCCCAGGCTGTCCTCTCGCAGCATCTTGTTTGCTGCATGGAAGTGGTCAGTCTGTTAAACTGGTGCTCTGGCAGCTCTGAATGTCTATAATTCAGGTCTCCTCCTTGGGAGTGGTGAAAAATACTCCAGAAGGCAGCTCTTACCCTTTTGTCTTTGCCTATCAGCATTTACACACCATCAGCTACGCCTGCTGAATCCCCCTAGACTCCACTGGTTGCAGGGGCCTGGCACCACTCAGCATCGTGCTCATTTGGCTTTCTGAAAATTTTCTTCAGCTATGAAAATGCTCTTTGCTGGTCTCAGATGCACACTGTATGGCATTTGGAGTAAACACCTGCAGCTGTCTTTTTTTTTTTTTTCCCTCCTCTCCTTTTCCTGGTAACATTATGTTCTCCTAGGGAGGAAAAACATTAGCTTGGTGCTTGGGATGATTCAATTACTCAGCAGTAGGTCAGAGAAAAAACAAACACTGGAAGCTGCTTCTTGCATCCTCTAAACAAAAGCCTTCCTGAAGCACAGATGAACTGGAGTTTCAGGCAGCATCTTACTGGGAAGGACTAGTAGTCCTAAGCTACTGAAGTAGTTTTTACTCTTCTTTAACACCTTTAGTTGAAAAAGGAGATTAATAAACAACCTGTGGCTATGCATTCATCTTCTTCAACAGCTGGACTCATTAGCCTTATTACAAGGCCTATTTTTTCCCCACTACTTAGAGGGAAGTGTGAAATTCAGCTAAAAAACACAAATCCCAAGTTTCATAAATGATTGCTTCTGCTTTTGAAGAATCCCATTCTACTGGCACATTTTGGATAAACTAGAGGCAGCTATGGACATTTCCTGCAACACCCTTCCTGGAGATTAAACCTTCTTCATGTAATTTCCTTCGAAGGAAGACTGTGTGGCAGCATTTGCTGCCTCAGCTTTACACTTTCCCTGGATGTTGGCACACATGAAGCATTGCAAAAGCTGGTAAGAAGTTGTGTTCGCAGAAACTTTCACACCAGACGTATCCATGCTGTCATCACACCATAATAGGAGAAGAAAAGCAAGAAATAATGCTTAGGCTATTAGTCAGAGGAGATAAATAATGAAGTAAAAGTAATGCACTTCTAAGAAGCGTGGCACATATTAACACATAGCAAGGACAGGGAGCTGAACCATGACAGAGAATGTGGAATTGATGCAACAAAAGATTTAAGCTAAATTTAGATGCAAAGCCAAAGTGACAACTCAAGAAAGCCCTCACTCGGTGTTACCCAACCACAGAAATGCCCAGACTACAGCCATGCCAGACTTTCTGCTCTAGCACTTCTAAGGCACCGGCACTCAGACTCAGCGCCTGGGCATGTCAGGATTGAGCAACCTAGCGTTTCACTCAGCTCTGTCAGACCAGGCTCAGAAATAGCCTCTTGCTTGTGTGCACCAACAGCAACAACCAGGCTGTGCACATCTTCCCAACCTGCAGGCACGGCTGCCTAAGCATGGCCATGTGTGGATTTTGGTAACTACAGTATGCAGCCAGGAAGCTAAGGGAATCTCCTCCTCATGTCTTACCAGCATGACCTGACTGTTGTGCTGGGGGTTCCTGGAGGCTGCTTACCCTCTCTGGTCTGGCTTCCTGCTCTGAAACCCTTTCTCTCTGCCGGAGATGCCAAGAGGGAGGTGGACTCTGCAGCACACGGCGAGTGGAGAGGCACAAGCAGGGCACTGCTCTCCTGCTGCTGGCAAGACATCCCACTGCCACGTTCCCCTGGCCATGTTTATCCCCTTTGTGACAGCTCCCTGGGACTGGGGGGCAGCTCTTGGTGTCTGCAATGCAGCCAGCCCTTGGTCTTGCTTGGGATGTGAGCACAGGGAAGGACGCAGTCACCAAAAAGCTCTTTTGCTGAGGCGTACCCACAAAGTGCACTTTGGGAATAGTCTGAACAAAATCACTCCTACTTGAGGTTCCTTCAGAGAAGAAGACTTGATTATTCTTACAAACCTCTGGAGTGCTAGAGATAACAGCACCCAAAATATCTGTCATTGCTGTCTGAGCTGTAGCAGGTCTTCCCCAAATTGCACTCGCCATGGTTTAAGGAGCCCAAGTGATGGTGAATCTAGCGCAGCTCCAAGATCTTCTCCTGTTTTGGCAGTACTGAGTGTAATAATCTGTCCCTTTCCAGAGCTACTGCAAGACGGGTCTCTGGTTGAGCTCTCTGTTTGCTTTCTCTGTTTTTTGAGGTGCACAAATTAGTGTGACTGTGTTGGCTTACTTCCAGTGCAGGACCAATAGTGCAGTCCCTTAACTGACCTGTGTATGAACTTTTAAGATAAGGATAAGCTATCTGGGAGCTCCCACATTGAAGCCACTTCCCAGTTCACTGTCAGAGCTGGATGTGGGCAGGGGCTAGCCCTCCCCTCCCTTTACCATCATGCTCTGCATGCAAGGGAAAAATACACCAGTGCATTGGCCAGAGCAAGCTGCAACAGGGGGCAAGCGTAGACAAGTGGCCCAAGACCCCAGAGCAATAAAACAGTCCAGGTAGACGCAGCCTTAGATGCCTCTTCAAAGGTGGGACACAAAGTACTCATATGTGTGTATGCGTAAACGTGTGTGTCTGTCTGTGACAAGCTGACTTTTGGACTATTTTGCTTGATTTTCTATACAGGGCCTGGATAAATTCTCCTCAGGTCAACAGAAACCTTTTCAGAGATTTCAGTGGGAACTAAGTCAACTTCAGTGATATTTGTCAACAAAAGAAAATACAGAGATCATCAGAGAGATGGTATATTTTATGAAGAACCTAATTTCTACTTCCTTACTTTTAGTTTTAAAAGCAAAGGAAGTGTTTTCTTAGGGAGGTAACCATTTTTTTCAGGTTTCCTCAAGAATGACGGTAGAGAAGTGATAGTTATGTTGAAATTCAACAATTGGTGGCTTATTCTGCAGCTACCACGTCTTAAATCAAGTGGGATAAGAACCCAGGGAAAGATACTGCCTGAGAACTGAGATAGCTCCTCGTCTTCAAATACCTGCTGTTTCAATGTGTGCTCAGTAGGATTTGAAGATGTGGACCATCAAATCACCTTGGTGGACTGGTGCCTATCCACAAGAACACCAGTTGGTGTTTCTTGCTTTGGACCGAAGCAGTTTGGTAGGACTGGTTCAAGGAAGGTTACTCTATGATAATCTTCGTTTTGTTCCTCAGAACTTTTCAAATGGCTGTTGTTTGGGCTTTTTATCCACTGTGTGTGTACACAGGCCAAACATCTGGAGAGCTGGTCTGGCTTTCAGAAACACAGCAGAAAGGAATTCAGCTCTTACCAGCAGCAAGGTGAAGGTAGAGGAAATGTTGCTTTGCCCATGGGGAAAAAAAAAAAAAAATCTTTCTCATCTGGTTTAGGAACAAGATATGGAACTAAATAGTGAAGTAACTTTTGGGTCACGAACACGGGTTTTCCCAGTCCATGAAAACCTGCCCAGGTTAGCCAGTTCATAAGTTACTCTGACTTCACTGCTGTTTGCAGAGGGACAAGGAGACAGCAGGAGGAGAGGAGACATCCCCTCATTAGGCATTTGAATTCTGTCCCAATTAGCTTTTCTCTCTCCCTCAGCCGTGCTGGACCATCTAAGCAAAGCTTTCAATGGGTAGTCACTGACTGCACCGTGCTTGTTTCCCAGGTGCCGCCTGGGGACCCTGGAGCCTGATGGGCAGAAGAGCCGAACGCGGCCAGCTGTGCTCTGTAGCAGTGCCAACAGCCCAGCCGGCAGCCAGGCGGGCTGCCCTCGGAGCACAGGCATGCTTTCAGCAGCCGAGCCTTTGTAGACAGCTGCCTCTGAACATCTTACACTGGAAACCCAAAAATGAGTGGAAGCCATTGGTTTCTATCTCTGAGCACTCCCCAACTCTTATCGCCTTGCTTTGCTCATCGTTGCACTCCCTCACTCCGAGCAACTTGCTGCCGAGAGGGATTTTCAGCCTAAATTAAGCTCCCGGATGCACAAGATGACCGGGGAGTTGGCCTAATTTTTTAGGGGAAAAATAGCAAGAAAAAGAGCACTAGGCTGACCTTGCAAAGTAATGCTAGTGAAGTCTCGCCCTGCCACTCAGAGGGTTTCTTGCCTCTCTGGGGAAAGCCTCAAGGGCTCTGGCCTCATACCAGAATTGTTCTTTGCTTACCCTTAGCGTTCCTTAAACCCTACTTGAGGCTGCAAACAGTGGTGGCTGGGTGAAACTCAAGATCCTGACAAAAAAAAAGAGGCACGAGGCTTTGTGGACTTCTGGAAGAAAGAGATATGATGAAAGACCTGAAACACCTTCACTTTACATACGGTGTTTTTTCACTTTCGGAGCTATTTCTGTTCAAAGAGGAGACATGGCACGAAGCTGGGGAAATGTTACTGCTGCAGGCAGAGAGGAGAATCTGAACTAATTGCCCAAGCACTCACGGTGAGTGGTCACCGTCACCTAAAGCAGCTCTGGGAGGTCTGGGATGCCAAACAGGCAAAGAGACAGGAAAGTCTATAGAGCAGAAGCCATTAGTGAGAACAGAGTGAGCTACAAGATTTTTTTTATTTTCTCCCCTAAGGAAAATATAATTTATTTATCCAGCTAATCCACATTTCAGAGTAGGAAAAATTGTCTCTCCAAGCACCTGAAAGCTTAGTTTTCCCAAGGCGGGCACCTGAACAGGTGTTTTATTGTTAATCTAATCTAAAAGCTGAGCTCACACCTTGTTGCTGCCAATCAAGTTCGTAGAACTTGATCTGGTAGAAAAGATAGAAACATAAGGAGATATACACATGTAAAATACCTCCCTACTGAAGTATATGTGTTTGTTGTGCTAAGGGCATGTGCACCTAGATGGGGAAGAACACCAAATTTCTCTGCCCAACTTACCACTAAGCAGCCGATGCTGAGGGGCCAGAAGTTTGGAGGATGTGTATGTGTAACGTAGGGAGGACTGATCCATCTCAGATTGCTGTAGTTCCTCTTTCTAAGTTTGTAGCAGTGTGGAGCAGGTCTGATTCATACCCATTTCAAGTCACTGCCCATTGCCCCCGAGCTTTCTGCAACCAGACCAGCCTGCACAGGAAGAGCGTTCAGTATGAAGGTATCACTTCTCTAAAACAGTACAAGAACACAGAACTAAATACATGATTCTCAAAAACAAAACAGAACAAAACAAAACCAAACCCCATGCAAAACCATGGAACCAGACCCACGCAATAGGAAGGTGGTGTGCTGTCACCAGGTTGACTCACAGCAAAGGTTGGCCACGAGACCCGCTCACACGGGGCCCAGGGCAGAAGTGACGGATCTGCAGTCTTCTCCTTTACCAATGTAAAGGGCGTTTGCACTGACAATGCCCAAACTTACAAAAGTCCAAAGCTTGAGCAGCAAGAAATGAGGACTCTTTGGGAAGACCTGGAATATGCTTGTCTTCATATTCTTGGAGAGAAAGCTGATTTTCCAAAGGCCTGTGTTTCAGTACATGTTCATTTAGCATTCCTGGATAAATGCAAAATGACAAAGCAGTGCTCACAGCTCCTGCCCTGGTTGTCCACAGAAAAATACATCCCTTTTATCTGATAGACATTGCTTGTTCCTTAAGCCTTCCTTGAAAGGCTTTTACAAAGCATCCTCCACTGAAAGTTTGGACTTCAGCCAGCGTAAATGTTCTTCAGCACAGCCTGATTTGTGTCCTTCAGGTGATTTGTTCTGGTGAAATCCAGAAACAAGAAGTGCAGAAAAGGTAGACACAGCCAGCAGTGGCGGTACTGTGATGCAAAGTGACGTAAAGGAGCATTGCCTTGGTCATTATAAGGACCATTCTATGGTCTTGCCATGGTTGTGGTGAACTAATTGGCACCCCAATGACATGAGATGGGGCAGAATAAGAGTTACAAGCCTTGCTTAGAAGTGATCCCAGTCTGAGCTGGGGATGCAGACACTGAGCATTGCAGACTGCCTAAAGGAACGCAACACAGACAGGGAAAGCTCACCCAGCACTAATAAATCAGCCCCTGCAAACCAGGCTAACAAGCACTGGAGCCTCACGACTGCATCTCCTTGGGATTCAAAGGAAGCCACAAAGACACGGTCAGGGCAGGATGATGCAGTCTCCTGCAAGGGTGTTTCACAGACAGGGTGATCTGGGATGGAGCTGTGCCCACATGGCTCCACTGTGTTGTTTTCATGTGAAGAGCAAAGAGCACATGGCAACTAGGAAACACAAGTCAATTATAAACCAGAAGATCAAACAGCAGTGCCATCTGGTGTGATCAGTGTCATTCACTCTCTGTGCTTAAACCAGGTGCAAAGGATAGTGAAGGCAAAGAGCTGTTACAATATATCCCTGTTTTGAAAGCAGCAAGTTATGGTTTAAGAAGGGAAGAGGTCATCCTCACCTCCTCTCCAGGACCTTGGAAAGGGAGAGGGTTTGGAGGAGGAGACACACTTGGTTCTTCTTCTTCTGAAGTGGCTTGAATCCTCAGCCCACCTAACCTGGGACCCTTTAGGATGTTAATACGACCCATAACCTAAGAAAGTACCTTGTTGTCTAAAATCAGCACTCATACTCTCATGCAAGAGCAGCCTGGGTAACTATCTAGACCTCCATTCATCGCTTTAACAGAGCTGATTTTAGTGGAGCACTGCCAAATCTGAGGGGCTCCACCCTTCCACTGAGCAAATACACTGCAAGCAAAACCTGAATGAGCCTCTATCTGTTTGACAAATCAGGCACTTACTGTTTAATTATACAGATGAGTAACACCAATGAAAGGGTGCTTTTTCTTTGTGAGTTTGTTACAGGGGAATGAACATGAATTAGGCTGTAAAACAAAACAACTGTGGTGTAAACAGTGTAATTGCTGTCTTCTCATCTGTGGCAATCAATGATCTGTAAGCCATTTTACATGGCTGCCCCAAGCTATTTCACCATCTTGCAGTCTGGGGGCAATAAATAACATCTTTGCAAATGAGAGAGAAGATGTACTCCAGTGTGGTACCCAGAGAGAGCTGCACTACATCAATGGGGACATCAGCCGTGCAGAAAATGATGTGAGCACTCTCTTGTTGACACAAAGAAAGGATGGACAGGGTGAGGCACATTTAATAGAGTCAGGCCTCCATTCTCAGATCTACTTAATAAAGTCACTGGAGGGGATGTTTACCAGAGGTCACAATTTGTGCCAAGCTGCCATTTTTTAGAAGCAAGTTTAATTGATTTCTGCTTACATTTAGCAAAACACTCCATCTCACAAGTATGTCAATGAGGCATGAGCTTGAAGTTAAGCAGAGGCCAATGTCTTTTACTGCCTCAAGGGCTGCAAGGGGACTTAGGTGATTTGCAGGGTCTGCATGAGTGTTTTGGAAGTGGAACTGCGTCTTGATGACAGAAAAGCAGCTAAAGGTACAGTCCCCAAACCTCCAGAGCACCATGTCTTGCCATGCAGCACACAACCTCCTCATGGAAGCTGTGCCCTGCATACGTGCCCTGTACAGCAAGGGTTGTGGTTTAGACCCTGATTTCATGACTTCTTTAATCAAGTGGTCTTCCTAACCACTGCTGAAAGGAGCCTCCCCCTGCTCCTCATTCTTCCCTCCTTGGGTGCAGGCGTTTGAGTGCCTTGATGGTACCCAACAAGTGCCCAGGTGTCCCCACGTCTACACAGCTACATTGCACAGACTTTGGGGAAGATGGTCAAAATGAAACCCAGCGTGCTGAGCAGAACTGCCTCAGCAGGACAGAGGCTGAGGAAGTGAGTGGTTTTTTCAGCTGTTGCCCCAGGGTTAAGAACCTAGCTTTCTCTTTTCCCAGAAAACAGAGAAATCAAAAAGGGCTCTGGCTGGTTTGTCCTGTGTCACTCCAGGGTGACAACTCTGAACCAGAGCAGCACTGGGGAAGACCCAAGCTTTCCTCTTACCTAGCTGAATGTCTGAGCCTTTCCATGCAGACCAATTGCCCCACGCAGTGTAGTGTTGATGAGAAAGCCGATGCACTTCTCTACCCAGGCCAAAGAGAAGAGGCTGTCACGCTACCAGCATCAGAGGCAAGTGCTCAGTCATTCCTGTTCAGGTCTGAGATACCCCATCCTACATCTTCATCCTCGGGGGAGGAAGAGCTTTCGCCAAAGAGTGCAAGACGGGACCTCAAACCTCTTCTTGCCAAGGATGTAGGCATGGCCTCCTCCTGCAGCTTTGGCTCAAGGTGTCCTTCCTAAATGACAGCTGGTGCTCATCAGAGTGGCTGTAGCCCCCTGCAAGATCTGCCCTGCATAAGCAACCAAACCACAGGTGCAAAAATGGGAAGTTGAGAGAAAGGAAGCACTCAGTCTGTGGTCACTGCAGTGCAGACACAAGAGAGTAGGGAATGAGCACCTGCAAGTCTCTGCCTTGATCTTTCTGAGCCAGGACCCAGATAGACCTGGGCTGAACAAGAGCCCTGAGCGCACTGTGCCAGCCTGCACACACGCTGCAGGACCTGTCCTGGAGGGTTTGACCGTACCTGTTGCACACACTGAGCACAGACCAGGTCTCACCACACTAGTGTCCACTTGCAGGATTACTGGCTCCAGCACCATGACCATGATGATGGTTGGGATGTCCCTAGAGCCTGAGCTCCTGCAGACAGAGGGCAGCTGAGGATACCAGGCTGGGCTGGATGCTGGGAGTGTAGTTCTTTCCTGTAAGACTGCAAAAATGAATTTGCAAATGAGTAGTAAACACATAGCAGGTTCAATCAGTGTGAGGTCTTTTACTTTCTAAGAGGACATTATCTTAAAATATTTGACCTTCTGGCAGAGAGAGGACTGATTTAGGAGCTCTGTATACCAGAGTGTCAGGAGGAGACTGACTCCCGTTGTATGAAGCAGCAGAGGCTTTCATCCAACCCATGGCCCTGGTACTTTGTGAGACCTGCAGCAAAAAATGACGTCAACAAGTATTTGAGTTTTCTCCTGGAAAGAAGTATCTTGATAAATCCCCCAGAGACCTCTGTGTGAATGAAGAGCCCAGTCTCAGCCAGATTTTATCAGGGAAAAAAACAGACAGGAGTCTCTAGGACACCTCCTCTTCCCAAAGAAATGGCTCTCCTTTCCAATCACATTTGTCACATGGTTATTGGAACGTGTTTTGAGCAACAGCCAAGCTGATGGCACATACCCATGTGCCCAGCTGGAGTGCTGGAGGGAAACTGTAGGAGGGAGGGGAGATTTGCCTTGTCAGTCCCCAGTTTTGCTTTTTACCCTTCCAGACCTCTGTGAAGCAACGGAGTAATTTCATCACCTTGCCAAAAAAAAAAAATAAGGAGGAAGATGATGTGATGGGCTGGGTTGCAGGTGTGAGAGGTTCAGGGCTTAAGCCCGCCAAGATGAGCAGTGCAAGAGGAGCAGCTCTGCAGCAAGCCACCAACAACCAGCCAGTCAAATGGAGAGTGGGAGAACAGATCTCCACTCACGATTCCGTGGCCCAGTCACAAAACCTCCTTCTTCCATCTTTCCCTTGTAACTATGCTTTCTGTTCTATGGTCACCAGTGCGGAGCCACCTAGAAAGCCACCAAGAAGGAAGAAGGCTGGCAGGCAGTTGCACCGCTTTCAGGCACACACGGTCCTCTCCCGGTTTTAGCAATTTATTTGACAACTGCCAGCAACCCTTTTATATCTTCCCAGAAACAATAGCCAGTCATTTGTCCAGACAAAGTGCATCACCCTCTCTGATCTTTACATCGATGCCTGGTGCCTGGTTTGGCAGGGATGCCCAGACCGTCGCAGGGCCAGTGATGGTTTGAGCAGAACGATCACACATTGTGAACAAACCCTTTTCGTGTCCCATGGAGAAGTTGGCAGAAATCATAACCCAGAGCTTAACAGCCCTGCAGATCTCAAAGCACTTAACAGGCTACGTCTGTTTGATGGAAGGGCATGGGAGCAAAGATACAGATCTCCAAAGGCATTCAGGCACCTAATGGGCTCTGAAAAACAGTCACACCACCATCCAGGTGCAGAAGTGTGGCCAGATGTTGGGTCTCCTGGTGGCCCCAGTCATTTCCCCAGTGGTTGCACCACATTAATATCTTTTACTGGAGGGAGTGTGATAGCACTTCCACCCCACGAGGTGAAAACCTTGAACCTTCATAGACCTCTCTGTGATCACTATCAGCATCTTCCTGTGCCCTCTCAGAGAGCTTGCTGGCAATGCTGCGGTTTCAACAGCATCCTGTCCCTCCCGTATCACCCAGCCACTACTGTGGTGTGTACCTGAGCATTGCTTTGCACGATTCCCTGCTCGCAGAAGCTCTGCTGTTCTGTTTCTAATTAGAGCCCAAATTTACTCCCTCCACACTGATTTGTAATTCTAAAAGTGGCCAAGATTCACAGCTTCCTCTTTGACTTCCTGGGGGTATAATCTCATCTACAGCAGCGAAATAATCTAATAAACCTCATTAACCTCAGCGCAGTGACACTGCCTTTACCCAGACATAACTCCTAACAGTGACTGGCCATTCACTTCATACCATGTTTCAAACACTTCAGCACACATCTTTGCTTGCACTTCCTTTTCTTCATTTGACACAAATTAATCTCTTTTCTATGTCCTGTTCTCACTAAACTGTGGATTTCAGCAAAAATAAATAAATAAATAGATAGATAGATAGATAGATAAAAGGAAGCTTTTCCTCTGCTGGATTCTCTTGCTGCTTATTCCTTTGGGTGTTTGTTTTTTTTCCCTCAGGACTGGCCAGAAGAAGGCAAAAGGGATTGAGGTTCACAATCCCATCATGAAGCTGAAAACTGAAGACCTCCACAATTCCCCTGGCCCTGGAGTGGCAGTGAACCCTCCCCTGCTGCCTCCCACTCCCCAGGAGCAGACCCATTGGGCTTCATCTGCCCCCTCCCATTCCAAGCGCCTGACTCCTCCAGCATTTCTTCTCGCCTCCCACACTACAGGCAACCCGGCCCTTTCCATGCTGTCCTCATCTGCTCCCAGGAGAAAGACGAGACTCTCCTTCCCCCTTCAGAAAGCATAGCCTCTGCCCCCAGTCCCAAGGCTTGGCAAGCAGCTGAGCTGTGGAGCTCCAGGTAACACCACCCAGCTGAACATCCATGGTCCCCGTGCTGGGTATGCGGAGCAGACAGAGCACACAGAGCTCTGCTGAGCTCATCTAATTGAAAAGCTTTTGCCTTACCTCCCTTCTACCTCCTCTGACCATCAGAAGACCCCCAAAAAACCTCCAAGACCAACTGAGAGCACCAACTTGGAGATGAACCTTATAAAACAGAGGTGAAACCTCAACCCAGGAACCTGCACCAGTGTTACTCCAGCTATCTGAAGATGCAGCTTTCCCCACAGCCAAGCCACCAGACCACACGTCATCTGGCCTGTGCTCTGCTGCCAGTGCCCCACGATGTCTTCACCGTCCCTTTGACCACTGCTAGATGATAGAAGCTGGCCGGTGTGACCTTGGCACTGTGCTGCACATGTGTGTGGTCGCTCTCCAAGGGGCCGAGGCAGCCCCTTGCTAGGGAAGGCTCCAGCTGCCTCACTTGAGCAGGGGATCAGGGCAAAGGGCTTCTTTGCACTCACAAACACAGAGGTTTGTGCACAGAGCACCTTTGCAAACCTTCAGAACAAAAGCCAGCACCTTACTAATGAGCTTTGCATGAGTATCGCCAGCAGTGGCTATCTGGGAAAAAAATCAGCTATTTATTTCCAGTCAGAAGGCTGAAGGCAGCTAACACTGCCCTGCTTGTTACCAAGCTCCATCCATGCAAAGAGACTGGAGTATCTGCATGTTCATAATGGTTCTAATTTTGATTAAGTAAAATAAAATTGATCTTCCTCCTCTTTCTCGCAGGCCCACAGGATGCTGAGCTCAATGCAGGAGCAGTTTTTGTTTCTTTACTTTATGAGTAATGAAAGTTTGAACTCAGTTCTCAAAATATGTGTCTCACCAGCTCGGAGCTGCTTGACTGTAGTTATTCTTAGACCCAAGTCACTGTGACAAGAAGCTAAATTAAACTGATTTCCAACCAAAAAAACATATTGAAATGAAAATATTTATCATAACTGCTTCTGGAAATGAGAAAATGTTCTTCATTTTCAGGGCAAACAACATGGTATTTTTATCAGAAACCACTTCCAGGCTGATGCTTTACTGGTCTGGACCTTCTGGAGCGAAAGATGAGTGCAAGGCGTTTGCAAGGGACCCTGCCTCCACTCTCCCATCTGGGACCTCCTCTTCATGTTTGATGGAGAATTCACAGTCCAAGCAGAGCAGCTGCACCAGGCACATGGGATCCCAGAGGGCTATCACGGTACGAGACTGCCCATGAGCAAGCTGCGTATTCAGGGAGGGAATGGAAAGAAGAAGTCAAACAAGTAAATTGCATGCCCAGCATGTGAGATGTGACAAATCTGCTGTTCTGACTTGGTAGTGTCTTACACAGATGTAAATATCTACAGCAGGGTGAGCTCAGTGGAAAAGCAGACCCTTTTCGGGCAGAGCTGTCGGCGCAGGTTGGAGATGTGAGCTATGTGTTCCCCATTCATTTTCAGCTCCATTCATGGTGCTGGAAGACATTGCTCAGCACCTACACATCTCCCCAGCTTTTGTCTTACAAATTTGTCAGATAATGCCATGCTGAAGCTTTTGGGTTTGTCTTTTTAAAGACCAGTTTTCCTAAGCTCTTTGCAAATGTTTAAATAAATAAACAAAACCTGAAGTTAGTATATATAAAAAAGATCCCTCTCCCTGCATATCTCATGCTGGCTATGTTATTATACCATCACTTTTGCTACATGAATATTCAGGGAGTTCACAGCAGTGTTCAGCATCAGCAGGATCTGGTCTGACCTCCTATGGAATGGCATTTGGGATTCAGGTCTGAAGCCAAGAGCATCCAGCACTGCTGTGGTTTGTAGGATCTGTACTGCTCAGCCAGAACCCACAACACGGACTGGTCACGCTTAAGATTTGGCAGTCTGAAGTGAGCCATCATTAGTGTTTATTCCAGCAACGCCAAGAAGCCCTGTTGGGGCAAAGCAGGTGCTGGTGCTACTAATCCACCTGAACTGTGATCCTTCAGCACGTGTGATTCCTCTGAAACCTGTGTGAGATCGAAGTGCACAAAGGCAATGCTGGAAATGCCTCTCCAGCTTTCCTGCTTGGGCCAGCTTCTGCTACTGGTGAGGCATGGGGCAAAGCTTCCCCAACCTCTGCAGCTGCACATCTGCCTCCTGTTTTCACCTGCTTCAGATTCCCTCTATCTCTTTCTTCTGGACATTCAGGAGAAAAGGAGCACTTAAAATTTTACTAAGAAAAGAGCAAGAGAGCCAGACCTATAGATCTTTGTTACATCTGTGATGAGTTTCTCAGGACCATGTAAGCACCAGCATCGCTTTGGCTTTTCAGCTACCAGTAAAAGCCAGCTGCAATGACCCATCTTTCATTTTGCATCTGGCTTTGTAGGGAGAGGACTGATTTGTCTTGTCCTGATGCAATTAACTGCACAAAGCCAAGGACACAACCATGATTTTCAGTGTTTATCAAAACAGTTGGGTGAAGGGCAAGGCGATATAGCACAAATGAAACAAGCACATAGCAGTACAGACTGCTAATAGCAGGGAAACAGAAGCTAGATAGTGACTTGAAGGCTCATCAACGAGCAAGGTATATCCTGCCCTACCCTAAAACAATCCTTTCAAGCCTTATGACTCAGAGGTTCACCATGAATCACTCCCTTTCTTGTTTCCTCCTGCAACCAGCAGAAGCACTTACTGCTGGCCCGTGGCAATGTGCAATGAGAGTTTTTCTCACGTTGGCTCAGCTGCCTGGGCCAAGCATGGGATGAGGGGGCACCAACACGGGGCAGAAATGTGGCCCTTTCCCCATGGAGCCCACCTGGCTGCAGGAGGGGACACACAAGTCTCTACGCTACCGAGAGGCCAGGCATGCAGGTGCCTTAAGCCAGGCTCCAGGACTAAATATGCTGCTTCCTGAGGTGAACACAAACCCCTGGGGCTACCTGCGGCTGCGGTGAGGCTGGAAGGAGGGAAGGGTTTGTTATGAAAGTGGAGAATCGCACTGCACTAAGCAGCGCGATGGGGAAATCTGTTGGTCCTCCTTACCCTCTACCCTACCAGTAACCCCAGCTCTGAGCCTCTGCCTCGGCTCCACCGTTCAGGGCTTAATCAAATTCAGCTCAGAATTAGTCTTTTCTTTGAGTAGTTTTCTGATGAGTAAACAAGTTACATCAGTGGCTGAGTCATAAAAAGCAAACCTTTGTGCAGCAAGAGCAAGCTATGGAAACTCCCTGTCACATCAGCTTTATGACTGCCATGTTCAGATGTTTCAGAAAAAGCAGCTTCTCTATACCACAATTAGCTCAAAACCTGTCAGTGGAAGTGAATAAATGTTTTGAAAATGTTAGCAAGTGATTAAACAGTACCTTAATTGCAAAGAACAGAAGCAGAACTGCATGTGGGATGGGGGACTGGCTTGCCTGGTCCCATGGTATGTAATCCCATGGGGACACAGGAGATCTAAGTGCACTTGCAGATTCTGTTGCCATCTTCCCCTGTAGCCTTGGAAAAATTGGAGTTTCGAGGTCTAGCACCAATCTGAAAGTCAGGTTTTAAAAGCAGCTTGGCACCCAATTTACTGAGCTCTTTTCAGCTTGGGTGGGAAGACTGGAACACATGTGGGACCGTGCACAACCCATACACGATGTGGGACTGTATCCTACTTTGAAAGTAGTGAGCGCTTAGGCAATGAGGACATGGCATGCTAATCCCAATACTTTTCTAATGCATGTGCAGATTATGGGCTTTCTGAGCCAGAGCATGTATTGGATCTTCACAACTAATATCCCCAATGGGCTTTTCTCCCTTGAATTTGTCCAATCTCTTTCTGAAGAGATTCTTCAGTATCTACACCAGAGCAGTAAGCTCTACAGTTTAATGCCAGACTGTAAAAAAAGTACTTTATTCTGTTTGTTTAAAAACTGGGTTGTTAGAAAAATTAATCTTAAGACCCCAGGTTCTCATTTGGGGGGAATAAAAAAAAACTGTATAGTTTTGTTCTCTATTCACCTTCTCCGTTGCATTCATGACACCACAGCCTCTACCACAGACCCTTTCAATCATTTCAATCATTTCAATCCCTCTTCCTATTCAGTACACAGTCTTCTCATGTAGAAGCGGTCCTATTCCTTTTACTATCCTTGTTGCCTTTCTCCATATCCTTTCTACTCCAGCTTAATTATTTTCAGCAAGAGTTAAGAACTGCATGCACTGCTCTGGGTGTGCAGCATCCCAGGTGTGAGGGCAAAACATTTCTAGAGTAGTTTGTTATGTTTTCTCTTTTGTACTTTCTTCCTGTTTAAACAATATCTAGCATCTGATTTGCCATTTTCTCTCTGCTGAGCGTTGAGTTGACATTTTCATAGGGTTATACATGACGAGTCTAAGCTCTTCTTTCTGAGTGGCAATAGCTAATTTTAGACCTCACCGCTGTGCATGGTTAGGATTGTTTTTTTCCTTAAGTACATGAATTGCATCTGCTATTTTACCGTTCAGCCAATAAGCACTATGAGATCCTTCTGTTATTCTCTACTGTCAGTTTTAATTTTTATTATTCTCAGTAAACTCTGTATCATCAGGAAGTGCTGTCACTTCCTTACTCACTCCTCTTCCAGATCATTTACCAATACAATAAAAAGGAACCCAGCATATATATCTATAGCAGTTTATTAGTCCATTCCTTTTCCATTGTGAAAACTTTTTGCTTCATATGCCTTAACCAGTCGTTAATCCATGAAAGTGGTTTCCTTTTGTAGGCTGAGTGATCGTTCCTTTTATGTGTGGTCCTTTGACCACTAATTTAATCCTCTGTTATTTTTGTCTACTAATTTTTCCAGGACAGTCTGAAGCTTCCCATTCTACACTTTCGTAGCCCCATCCTGAAGGACTTGGCTGTTGAGTTCTCCAAAAAAATAGTCAATTTATAGGAACACCACAAAGCCTTAGAGTAAGTGCTGAGGGCAGACAAGTGTTTATGTATTTAGAGGTGATGTGATGTACTGAGTCATATATGTCACCAGCTCTCCTGCTGGAACAGATCTCTGTGCTTGGCCTGAACACTGAAACATACCAAAATTTTGCAGTTATTAGAGAATGTTTATGTGTCGTTATGCCATGTGATGTACATAGGAGGCAAGTCATTATGCCAAGCTTTGACAAATGTCATTGCAAAAACTCTTGCTTAACGCCAATCAATGGACTGATTGTGATCAAAATGTCCAAGCAAAAAAATTTTCACCCAGTAAAACCCAGTAAAACAACTGATGATTTTGCAAGAGTCTCACTCTGGTTGTTTTGTTCTCTGTTACATGAGCCTATTTAAACAAAGGCTCAGATGTTTACTTTGCAAACACACTGTGCCTTAAGCCGGTACTGTGTTTTGAGTACAGCAACCCAAATTTTCTTTGCATTATGAGCATAACCACAAAATGAACTGAGCAAATATGTTACATCTCCACAGAGAATTGTGGACAACCTATCAAAAACTAATCTGCAGACCACTGCCACCTTACGTGCTTAAGCAGATGCTGCTATTCTATTGTTGGAACATCTCAGGCATCTAAGGATGGGCTTTGGAAGTATCTTCCCCCTTTTACACAAGGAACAGAAGTGTAAGAGTTAGTCTGTACATTTACTGTAGCATGGAGTTCAGGTTACCTGTAAAGACCAAGTTCTTCTTGGGCTACCTCTTTGTTGGCCATAAACAGCACAGGAATTCAGCCAAGGAAAGGTCTTTAGGAGAACTTACAGGGATGGGAAAGACAAGTTTGGAATCAATAAAGAATTTTCCTCTAAAATGATGGCAAAATCTTTTGTTTCTTTGCTGTTGGGCTTGAAATTGAAACCCTTTTGCCTCAGTGGCTAGGTGGACATTGGCTTGGCCAGGAGAAGGCAGACACAAAATAAGCACTTCCTTGTGGCCAGAATGGTAACGGGAAACAGAGTGACAATATCCTCATGCTGCATCCAACCATGGCCCTTCTTATTTACACCCAAGCATGATGTATGCATGTACAATAGCCAAATTAACAATTTTCCCAAGCTATTGTTGAGTACAGATTATGGAGTCAGCCTTTGTTCTGCTGCATGCACCAGCTTTGAAAGACAGCCTTTGTAAAGGAAAATGGCCTGCTGTTTGTATCAGTTTCCCTCCTCAAAATGAATTCTGCATTTCTCCCAAAAACACACACTAGGTCTAAGTCTCCCTCTCACAAAGGGGCTCTGTCTGAGCGCCTTCACTTAGAACACAGATTTTATTTATCAAAACCGAGCATGAAATTCAGTACCATGTTGATACTTAACATGCAGAACATGCTGCTTCTCAGCAAGCTAGGGTGGTAGGAATAGTGATGATAGGGTTCCTTCTCCTTTAGGAAGTGCAGTGCCTTCCCCTGCCATGGTACTTCGATCTTTCCACCAGCTCAGGCAACCCAGCTAAGTCACTGCTAGCTTAGCACCAAACTGTCCCTGAAAATGAAAAAAATCCCATGCCTTGTTCAAAACCAGAACAAAGACCTTTGGGGGAAGCAGTAAGACAGCCTTTTGCAGACATCATATCAAAGAATGGATAGTGAAATAGGCTCTGCCGATGGTGGAGGGCTACCTCTACCTATGAGGAGCAGGCTGAAAGAAAGCCCGGAGACATAAGAGCAGCTGTACTGGGCCACACCAAAGTCTCCATCCAACTAGCCCCACATTTAGTCTCTGTAAGTGGCCAAACCAGATGCCTCATACTTGCTAGTCTTGTCTAAGTGCAGCATATAATGATACCCACCCGAAATACCTCCCCAGCCTCCAGGATTTTGCGTCTTTGGGAGTTCCAGAGCCACAGGTTATATCTTAATAGCCCTCAGTCTGTTTTCCTTCCACAAATTGGTTTTCAATGATTTTTAACATTCACAACATCCTGCAGCAAGGCGTTTCACTACTTAATGTCATGCTATGTGAAGAATCACCTCCTGTTATCACCTGTCTTGAACATCTCTTCTAGTTTTCTCTGAGGTTCTTAATTCTTTTGCTGGAAAAGACACTAAATAACTTCACTATGCTGTGCTGGATCCAGACCACCAACTTGTAGGGCCCAAACTTTTGCAAAAATCTTTTCCCAGAAACATAAAACTATTTTTGCCAAAGTTGCACCTCCAGTATTCTGGGGAGGGCAAAGAGACCAGAGCTGTATCACTAATGTAGTAATTTGGCTATAATTAGCCCCTGTAATACACATTTTAAAATGGATGCTCTTTCCTCCTATGGCTGCAGATTGGTCCCCCGAAGGTTGGTGGAGGGAGTTTCCATCACAAGAGACAATCAGACCTACAGAGTCCATGAACCTTCACCTTCTGTCTCGGTGTGTGAAGTACACCATGATTACAGTATGTGAAGGGAGAAAGGAAGCCACTAGTGAGCCGCAACAAGGTCATGAGACGTAGGCTGATCCCGACATGTGAGTAACTGAGGAATAAGGAGGGAACCACAGGAGAGGTGACCTATCAAAAAGCATCCCACCCCATGTTGCAAGAGCAGCTCTCCTTGGTCACCCAAAAGGGCAAAAATGTATATCACAGCCTTTCTTCATTCCTTCAGGTACAGAAAGATTTGTAAGTAAAAGGAAAGGAGAATTTAGGACCCTCAGTGGCTGCTGAAACAGGCTTCTGCTGTCGCAAACAAACCCCTCACCAATTGCTTTTCATACAGCAATGAAGCTCCCTTTCAACTCAGCCTAGGATTTTTGGCCTTTCATCTCCTGACAGAAATATCACTTTTCTGACCATTAAAGAACCTCTTCCCATCTCCAGTGGAAATGTGTTCGTTTCTCATTAACACCCATTTGTTCTTGTGCCAGTGCAGTTCACAAGCTTGAACAGCTGGGGGGATTCTGTTCCTGCGTGGCACTGACACCTCTCCTGAAATGCTTTGAGATGATCACATTCCCTCTCAGCCCTCATTTTGTTACACTCTATCAGCCAAGGTCTTTTAATCTCATTCTGTAAAACACCGCTGTCATTCCCCTTTGTAGCATTTGTTCCACTTTAAATTCACCATTCTGGGAATTATTGAGAATTACCACAGCATTTCGAAGGATGCTCCTAGCTGAGTTATTAGCAGTGGGGACCTGCACTCCAGCGAGCCAGACTTAAAAGCAGAAGGCTTTGCTACCAGAGCTGGAAACATTTCCAAGCTCTGGCAGGCTGATAAATCTTCATGCAGCCTGGCTATGAGGTAGGGCAGGGAGCCGCACATCACCTGTAAGCACACTTTGGCTGACAGACGGGCATCCCACCACTGAACGAGATATGTGGATGAACTGTCTGCGAATATTCTCTCCTGAGTTTGTAACCAGACCCCTCATCCAAGGCAAGTGACAGAAAGAGTGGCTTTGCTGTACCTAAAAGAGTATCAGGCACATTGGGTAAGACAGATTTATAGGGTAGTCGGAGCACTGAATCAGTACAAAGCCATGACCTGTTAGTCCATGCTTTGAGGAGATCGGCGTGCCTGAATGCATCAGCACCAGGACTACGGCACTTTAAAAATCCCACTACACAGGAAACATGTTTATTAATCCTATATAATGCACTAAGCTGAGATCACGTGTGTTATGTGGAAATCGGGGGGGTGAGGGGAAGGGGGCTTTAGCCTCTTCTTTGACTGCAGTGGACTTCTGTTCTGGAAGCTTTTAGCCTCTTTGAAATCATGTTTGAGATGCGATCACTGTTGCTGTGGAAATAAACGTGATGGCACATAAAGAAAAAAATGTTATCAAGTGGGGACGAGGCAATGGGAGCAGATGAGCCCTTAGGAAACAAAGGGCTCTCTCGTTCTCCAAGCATCATGTCTAACAAAACAAAATGTGAGGTGCAGTGACTGGAAACACCTTAGAAAAAATGACTGTGCTTAGCTACGTTATATAACAGGACATCAGCAGGTCTTTATCTAAATTACACCATCTGAGGCATTTCACCCATTCTGTGTTCCTAGGCTTCATAAATGTTCTTTTTTTTAATCTTCCTCCCATTACAACATTTGAAAATGTGTGCCTAAATCCTCGTGTATGTACGCATTGTTATTGACTTACAAATGCTGAATTGCTCCCCAGCGTTCTTACTTAATCTCCTGTGGCTCAGGGAACACTAAAACACAAAGATTATTGTGTGCTTGATATTGCAGATAGCACCATCATCTGCCGCGGCTCCTCCCTCAGGAAAATTCAACTGCTGATACCGCTTTGCAACCCAAAACCAGAAGGCATTTTTCTGCGTTCTGACCTTCGTTGTAACCATTACAAATGGCTGGAGCGAAGAAACAAAAGATCCGAAATCCTTCTGTGCAGCATATGCTCTTAACCTCGACTGCTGCTGGATACGAGTTCTGCTTTAATCCAAGCAGAGACAAACACAAAAACAGCTCTTGTCATGAGACCTTGGGAAGACAATTCCTGCAGCTGTGCAGTAATGACGTTCTCGGCATGGCAGATCTCTATCTAAACCCGGCTAATTGTTAGGAAGAGGAATGTCTGCACAAACATTCATGTCTCGTAAGCATTCCTGGGCTCTTCTGCAACCCTGCCTTCATGTCAGAAGCCCCAGATGTTTCAGCACCCCTGAGGGGCAGGGCACAACCGTAAGTAAAATACCAGGAACATGATGTGGATCCCAGACCAGCAGGAAGAAACAGGTCAGAGGAAAAAAAACTTTGATCTAAATATTAATGAAGATAGAGCAAACACAGAGCAGTAAAGGCTAGGAGTAATTAGGCAGTGCTTTGGTCCACTGAAAAAAATAATTTTTAAGAGCTCAGTCCAGCTAGGGCAACAATCCCCCCGCGCTTCACAGCGACCGCTTCCAGATGCAGTGGTGTTTCTCTCAATCCGTCCAATCCTTTTTGCTGTGGGATGGAGCAACGAGGTGCAGCCCCGCTGTGGGGCACCCAACCGGGGCCACCTCGCTGCCAAGAGTACCTGCCATCAGCTCTTTCACAAACCAAAGGGATAAAACTGGGCCAGCTGTGGATTAGAAGAGAAAAAGTGGCTTATAGTCATGGAGCAGCTTTGGTGTAACCAAAGGGGAGCTTGGTCCGTACGGTGGACTTCGCTCATTTGGGATACGGTTGGCAGTGACAGGTCCGAATGGAAGCGGTGATACAAACAGACACGTGACAGCGCTTTCGGTGCTCACATCCTCTCCAGGCAGGTGGATGAGGAGCCCAGGGGAACGTTCAGCTTGCTTTGTGAGGACGCAAGGTTTCGACGTGCAGAGCACACCGCAGACACAGGTCCTCCATCCCCTCAGCCCCATCACGTCTGCACCCAGCCCTGGACACACATGCACAGTGTGACTTTATCCCAACAAAGGAGCATTTGTGTGCGCACTGTTCGCCCCCGCGCTCATATCTTGCTTCGGTCAAAAGGGATTTTGGTGAAAACAAGGGGCTTTTCCACAGAATTTCTTCTTCTCTCCTTGTGCTGCCTTTGCTCTTCACTTCCACATGATGGTGGGAGGCTCCACAGCCCAGTGGTTATAATTTACCTTCCACAATCCATTTTCAGTGCACTGTCCCCACCACGTTCAGATGGGGAAGCATGACTGTCAAGTGTCAAGCACGAGGGTAACGATGAGTAAAGCAGTGACACATTGAGGAAGGGGAACAAGCTCCCTTGATGCCTTTTATCCACTCTGGATAGAAGGTCACAGTGAGCAGCACATCTCCCGCATGTAGCACAGAGGCTTCCCTGCTGCCCCGTGGCCCTGTGGACACAGCTGATAAATGGATTAAAGGATCCACTGCCCCAGCACACGCGGTCACTGGGTGGGCGGGAGGCCACCAGCCTGCTGCTGAAAACACCCGACATGGGCTCACGCACGAGGCGGTATGAGGAGGACGCCCCGCGGGTCCCGTCGCGGCCGGGATCAAGGCCTGCCTCCCACGTGGCCAACCCCGCTCACACGCCAGGGCAGCCCCAGGAGGAAAAGGGAACAGACGAAGGCAAAGGAGAAGAAAAACAGGATGAGTATGAAAGATTTGGGTTCCCTGTGCTTCTTCACACACTGAATTAGCAAAAACTTGTAGAGAAAGGAAATCAGCTAAAGCACAAACAACAGCATCAGCAAAAGCTGATTAGTATTTCCTATATAACAAATAGACTTTTCAAAATCAAGTTTACATCCTCAGACACAGATTCCAGGGGACGTGTCCAATTTCCTGCTATGTAGATTTGTAAAACAAATTATGTACCCATCTGAATATTGCATAAGATACCAGTTAGAAACACTTCTTTTGAGTAAAAGAATAACTGACGAGCCATGCTGGTTAGCTGCCATCCCTGATAGATGCAGCCTTCCTCCATGTCTCTCCTCTCACGCTAGAAACAAAGCAGTGTTTTACGAGCAAACGGTAAAATCTCAGGTCTCATTTTCCAATTTGAAGCCTCCGAGATGCCCATCACTGTGTTCTTACCCTGTAACTACCCTCCAGTCTCCTGTAATCACACTCAGTGGTGTAAGGCTCGGCTCTCAGCAGCCTGCAGCAGCCCTTGCAAAACACTTTAGCACGATTTTCACGTCAGCTCTCTCCCCCTCTCCCCCATCCACGATTTTTCCTGCCGGGTTTTCCCTCCCGACGGCAAAGCCCAGCACAGCGGCACGGGTCTGCCTGAAACCAGAACGGAGTCACTAGCCGGGACAGCATCCTGACCCACACGGGGAAACTTAACTTTTCCACCAAACTCTCCCCGCCCGGCTGGTAGCAGCCGGCTTAGCTCCACCGCCTCGCCGCTCATCCGCAGAGCCGAACCGCTCTGCTGCGGGTGAAACACCCCTCGGCCCTCTCCACAGAGCAGCGAGCGGGGCGATTCAGTCGCAGAGACCGGGCCGCAGGCTCCCTGGGCGAGCGGGCGCCGCTCACACCCCAGGCCGGCCGCAGCGCGGGGGGGGCTCGGGGCTCCCAAACTTCCCC
>VXAL01002271.1:182738-204872 GCA_013399475.1 Chauna torquata | reverse complement strand
GGGGGCCCTGCGGGCGCAGCCGGGCGGACGCGGGGCGGGACGCGGACCCCGCCGCGGGTGTGGCAGCGCCTGGGCTGCGTGGGGCGCGGCGTGGATTGCGGCGTGGATTGCGGGTGCGGCGGTGCCGGACGTGGTCCGGATCGCGAGTGCGGTGGTGTAGCGGGGAGGTGGGAGTGTGTCCGGGCTGCAGCCGCGGGTTGCGGTGCCCAGGCGGGATGTTGTTCCCGTCGCAGTCGCAACGGGGTGCGACGCGGTCCGGCTCGCAGGTGTGATGCGCAGGTGTGTGCGGCCCTTCTGGGGCTGGGAGCTGCTGCGTCTGCTCCAGTTTTAAGCTCTTATTTTGAAATATTCTCCTGTTTCCCGCAAGGTCTCCCAAGTCCTGCCCGGGTTTACTTACATACTTCGCTCTCGTTCTCATCCTCCCTTTTACTCAATAGCTCTGCAATGATGAAGTGACTTCTTGCAACATCGGCACCAGGAGCTGAATTCCAGAGCTTGAGGGTGGGGGAGGAGTGCTGGGATACACCGATCTTGTGAGAAATACCCCAAAACCACGTTCGTGGTCCTCCCTGCCAGCACCACGTTGGCATCATGAGCTGTGTGCCGCTTTCCTCAGATTCCTAAGACTGGGGAATTCCTTTGAGTAAACACACTGCAGGCTGCAAAAAAACGCCCGGCTCCCTGGTAGTCTGCGAGGAAACTTCTGGCCTAAGTCAGTTAAAAAGAAAAGTTGGAGTCAGCAGAGTTACAGTAAGGTTGCAATTGTCCTACTGAACTTGCTCAGAATTTGGGCTGTCTGGCCAGTAACCTCATTTCTCTTCCACCTACTTCAGCTTGTTTTTTCCACTACGCAGCGGAGAAGCAGCTGCCAGAGTTGAGGTGGCAGGAGGGAGTAGCAGGCAGCTATGAGCCTATGTAATTTTTTTGTGCTGTTATAAGTTAATGATCCCTCTCTAGGCTGCTGTCCAAGAATTTTTGCTTCAAAAATGCAAGCAGCGTATAAGACCCATTGTGTAAAAGATCATCTGAATGTAGGACAGGAAGGGACCTGGCAGGTCAGCAAATCTAAGCACTGAACGATATTACGCCTTATTGCACACTGCTGTAATGCATTTGTCCCTGGTCTCCTGGGAAGGGAAAGTTTCAGAACTTTGCTGAATAGATATTATAAATTTTTTCCAATATATGTCTTTCTCTCACATTATATTTGCACTCTAATTGTTTAGTTCTCTCTCTTGTGCTTATTTTTCCTCTTCTCGGTGTAGAAATAGCAGTTGCTTGCTTTTCTCTTTGCTGTGCAATGCCAAACAGGCTAGAACTTGCCGCCTGTTTTTGTAAAGCAGGCTCCAACTTCTGCTGATTCCCAGCAGTCTTGTGCTGTCCCCATGGATGAGCAGAGCCACAGCGCTGCGGGGTCAATCAGGTGCCTCTTGTGCTTTGACTCTTCGCATAGAAATAGATCCCTCACCTGGTAGGTATTGCGATAAACCTCCTCCTCGAGCTCTTCCTATCCTCTGATGGGTGTGGGAAACTGGGATTTTCATCCCCAGGTGCCCATCCGACCTGTGTTTTCTGCTGTCAGATCTGATTTTACCCCAGCCCTCTTACTAATCCCACTTTTACAGCATATCCCCATGCTCTGTGCTGGTGCAGTCTCCTTCCAGCTTTCTCTCACTTGCTTCTTCCCATGAAAACGTCATGAAGGGAGATGTTGGGTAGGATGGGGTCTCCCTTGCTCTCAGTAGTGTCCCCACCAAACTCAGACTGATCCCTTCCATGTGAGTGGTTGTCCGCTCCTTTTAGATCTGTACCCTATTTATTACAAATTTTCATCTTCCATGGCTTGACTCCCATTTCACAGCGAGCTCTGCAGCAAGCGGCTGTGCTTCAGAGCTGTTGAAAGCTGAACTCTACCCCTTTCTTCTGTGCCAGATATGCCTGATAGGTTTCTCAGAGCGACTGAGTAGAAAATTGTTCTTATCAAAGCAAACTAAGTTGCATTTTGTCCCTCTTTCCTCACCATTTACTTCTATGTCTTCAATTATTTTTTTTTCTGCAACGATTATTCTGTTGATGAGGGATTTTTAATCCCACCATTGTACCGTAACCAGCCATGAGTAGAAGATGGGAGTAACTCGGCAGTGGATAGCAACACAATGCAATAGATTAGGCAGTGAACAATATTTGTAGAGCTGAAGCAGCTGGGGGAACTTCAGTCAAACTCAAGGCGCGTATTTGAGCTCAGATTTAAATCCCGGTTGAATATCCTTGCTCTTAATATTTGCAATAAGGTCTATCAATAATGATTCAGAGAAAGTAGCACCCACTGAATCAACAAAGTCAACTCATAGGATCACACAGCGGCACCGAGCAAATCCAGCTCTGCTCAGTGCAAAATGCCACGGTGGGTAGATGCAAACAAGCACACCGTAAGGAGTTATCCCTGTTCCGTTTCTTAACATTGTACATTGCTTTTTATCTAAGTAGGTGAAAATGAGCTAAATATTTTGCAGGAGCTTGGTACAGCCTTGCACCGCAATGCCCCTTGTGCCGGAGGAGGCTCCCTGGGAATGCTCAGCGCGTCGGTGCGAGAGCGGCTAGGCACTTCTGACCTAATAAGTTATAATGCTTTTGGTGTTATCCACCAAACCCGAGATTATTGCAGTGTTTCTCAGCATTGCACGTGCAGCAGTGGGAGAGCACATACTGCAACAGAGCAAGCAAACAATTCTGTATTTATTACGCTGAGAGCTCTTCGGTCCCAGGCTCTCAACCAAGCTGCTAAGACCAAACTGGGAGAAGGAAGAAAATTAGGGCAGATTTTGAGCCTTGGCTTTGTCCTCCTAACAGAGGGTGGCATCTTGCCAGTAGGGCTGTTGTGAACTTAGGTGTGGATTTTGTCACAGCATCCCAGTTCCAGCTGTGGAGGCGTGCTGTAAGGAGGGGAATGAAGAGCAACACAGGAGCACTTCACAAAAGGGGGTCACTATGTTTGTGCCACTTCTCAGTGCGAGTAAGGATCTTAGTCAAGGCCACGTATCGCCTGGCTCTTTTTTCCTAGGAAAAAATAACCAGTGAGCAACAGACAAGCCTTATAATTGCTACCAGATGTCGTCAGTGGTAGACAAGGAGCCGATTTTGTGGAAATGAATGTAGAAACAAATAGGCAGAGGGTGTATGGAATTCATGAGCCACTGAGTCATAGCCTGTGATGTGCAGGAGTTGCTGCAGTTAAAAGTGTTTGTACAATGTGGCAGGTGAATATTTGCTGCAGTTTTATCAACACGGCCTTTCACATCTGCAGAAAGCTTCGAGAGAGGGCCCGTGTTAAACAGTGTGATGATTTTTCTATTTGATGTAACCAGCTGATATTGTTCGTGGATTCAGCTATTTCTAGTAGTTTGATACCTATGCTGACATTTCAAAGTGCTGCAAATACTGAAGCCACAGATCAATGAAAACCTAAAGCAAGCAATAATGTTTGCAAAAAGCTCTGCAGCATTTCATGGTGTGCTTCAAGGTGCTCTGGGAAACCCAATGAGCTGATAAAGGAGAGCTGGCAAAGCCAGCAGGAGGACCGAGACTCAGTGGATGAAATTTTAGTTCCAGGAATGGAGTCACTCAGCAGACTCCGAAATGTTTAAAATACCCTAAAAGTAACAGCTCACTTCAGAAGGGACATTGTTCCAGCACTATGTCCAATAAAAAAAAAAAAAGGCAGATGAAAAGCTGGCAAATCTTGTTGGTAGGTTGCAACGTACAGCTTGGTATAGGAGGTGTCACCAGGTGGTGCAATTTTGCATTGACTTCCCATTTGTTTTTCTTACCAAGACCAGTATTTTGCCTTGGCTGATGTGTATGTGGCGTTAGTTTGGGGAGACTCTTAAAGCTAGAGGAAGGATTTGCTCTTTGCAGTGCTGCTCCATTAGAGCCTGTTGAGCAGGTGTCCTTGGTCAATCCTTTGTGCGAAGAGGACTTTCCCAAAAGGGACGTAAGAGAAACTCCAGTCAGTAGGTTGCATAGCAAACACATACCCACAGCTTCAGTGGCACTGACTTCTCCCCACATTCAAAGCCTTCTGTTGCCTCTGCTGTCCTGAGCTGATGGTGAATGCTGAAGTCAAAACAGGACGCTGCTGATGGCCACCTTAGGGCTGCCTGAGTCTCCACACTTCCAGCTGGGAGAGCTGAGTCACGTTTAACAAGCAAGGACAGCAGGGGAATTTGGAGTGCACTGGGATAGCTCCAGGAAAGTGTGGGAAAGGAGGCATTCAAACCATAAAAGCTCTAAATTTAGTTCTCATTTAAAATGGAAAACATTTACGATTTCACCCTTGTGTGGGTCAGACGGAGCAGGGGGAGAGGCGCCTGTCCTCCCCAGCCCAGGGAGGCTTGGAGAGCCGCGGGGTCTGCTCCCTGCCCAGCTCCGCGGGGGGACGTGCCCGTCCCGGGGCGCGCGGCGAGCGGAGCCCCGGCAGGCAGCGGGGCTGCGGGCAGGGATGCGGCAGCAGCCCCGTTTCCCCTGCCCGAGGCGGTGGAAGAGGATGGCATCGTTTCCATTTATCTATTTATTTTCCGCTTTGGGCAGTAGGTCTGTTTGTGTTGACGCAGCTAAAGAATAACTTTGTTACCCTCCACTCTGTCAGTTAAATCGCGTTATTTTTAATAAGGCAGCTATCTCTGCGCTGCTTCTGCTGTGCTGGTTTCTCCTATCTGGAAACTGTCTGCTTCTCAGCATCCTGCTTTTCCTTTAAGCCATTGCACCATGTTTGCTGAAAGCAGTGAGCTAAGCGTTAGCGTTATGTTCTGATGGAAGCCCCAGGTAGAAACAGAAGTCCCCTTCACACGAGGTTGCTGCTTTTGGGGAACGGTGGCTTTCTTCCCGCAGCACGCCCAGGACCCAAGCCATGGTGGATCAGCTCTCTTCCTGCCAGCTGCCCCAGCTCAAGGTATTTCACCTGAATAAAAGGGTGGTCCTTGCTGCAAAAGAGCTCACATTGAGGGGCAGATGCAGCCGCTGTGCACGGAAATGGGTCTTTTTGGGGCTTTGCCCCCCGCTTTGCCCATCACAGCCGTGAGTCCTTCCTTTGGTGCACGTAACCTTTCCTCCCGCCCTGGGAAGTGGCCGCGATCACCTCCTGTGTGCACTTCTAGTTCAGGAAGGGCTACTTCATTCTCAGAAGCAGATTAATTATTTCTGCTATTTAAAAAAAAAAAAAGAAAAGAAATCCTTCAGAGTTGGTCAGCTTAACTTTCAGCCACGTGCATGTTGCTGTAAAGCAAATGCACTCCTAGCCTGAGCAAAAGAGTTTGTGTGGAAAAAGCAAGCATGGGTTGCAGTATTTACCCAGCAGTGGGCTCTGCAATTTATGAAGTGTCCATGAGTGTGTCTTGTTTGCACCATTTGTCACATAAGTCAAGAACTTGAACCTGCCACGAAGGTGAGCTGGTGAGCAAATATTTCTATTCCCTGATGTATTTTAATGATTTGTTTCGTTTCTGTTTTACATCATGGTGATGTGGCACTCAGCTCCCCGAGCAGCCTGCATCTGAAGCGTGGCCGAGCTGCTCTGTCGCTTCCTCTGCCGGCTGCTTCCCAGCCTGCTTGGCTCTGTTTGCTGTTTATGCACTAATGCACTGTAGTTCCAAATTTCAGAACAAGCTGTCCAATATTCGTGAGTTATTTTGTGTTTATCTAGTCCTGAGGCTTTTTAGAAGCCTAGGGATAAATTCTGGTTTTTGTTATTTCCATTACTGGAAACGCACTGAACCTACACAACCATTACCAGGCTCTAAACACGGCCTCTGTTTAGCTGTCAGAAAGGCAGGGGAAAGGACTATCACAAAGCTGGATTTTTACAAGCTTACTGTTCCCAAGCCCCTGTTCTGGTAATACTTGTAAGCAAGTGTTGGAGCAAGCCATATGTGTAGGGATGAATCACATATAACATGATATCCTAATATTAGTTGTGTATTTAGTTCTCAGATAAATACAGTGATTTTTCTGTTGAAGGTCAGTGACAGCCCCGTTCTCAGCTGCTGTGAAGCAGTGCAGCTCTTTGGACTATTGCAATCTCATGGGTATGACAGAACCACTGATTTCTTGGCAAAGAAAAAAAACTAGTATCAACACCTTGCTTCTGAAGTGTTTTAAATTGCTGCGTAAGAAAAACTGAAAGATATGAAAGTGTTAACAGAAGATACCCTGCATTTATGTTAAAACTGGTTACGTTATTATGTTAAAATATAAGGTAGGGCCATTTTGTCCCCAGCGCGAGAATATCTCATAAACCTCCAGGTGGCTGGAGCGTACTAAAATCCCTTCACATTAATTACAAGACCATGGGTTAGAACTGGAATAAGAGTTTTTTAGGAGTGACAGCTTTAGTTCATCTCGAAAGAGCCGATGCAAGTGCTGTAGCAAAGGAAAGAGTTAAGCTACTCAATGTGCTGGGATTACTGCGTTATAAAATAGAGACGTCAAACTTTTTCACCCAGCAGTGGAGAAAATAGTCTGAAGGCATATTCGGAGTGGATTAGTTTTGAAATAAAGTTAAGCCGGTCTTCTGCTTTCTGCAAGAATTTATTCTAAATGCCTCAAATGCTTAACTTTTTGAATTAGCAATTGGGCCTGCTCTCTGATTGCTCTTAGTAATGTTCATAGTCATACCTGCTCCCAGTCAAGTATCTGGGTCCGATCTCCTTAATGTGTGCGATATGTACTTCGCCTGTGCCGTTAGGAAGGCTGGCTACGATCAGCCTTATCTGAACAAAAGTGTTCAGGATGTTTGCTCTCGGGCTGTTCGCTTGGTACGATACCAGCCACAAGGTTCATCAGCTGCTGAAATGGAAAAGCTAATCTCGACAGGAGGGAACCCCATTTGCAGCCTGTTTGGGGAGCAGCTGGAAAAACACTGCCTCCTTAAGAACCCTTCTTGTGTCCCTGTAGCTTTTTTCGGCGGGGATGTTCGCAAACCTTGACGTGGATCCACGTAGCTCTTTGGCTTAGCAGTGCGTGCAACCTTCTGCGGACCTCCTGCGTACAGCCCTCTCCTCTGTGGACCTCTTGCTTTACACCAGCTTGTATGGAAGAGCTATTCCCTGTCTGAAGACCTTCCTCCTCATGCAAGTACGCCTCCTGGCACTGTGCAATACACGTACGCAAGATAAATAAACCGAATAGATAGCCAGTGAGAGCACATACATCCTTTAGAGACCCATGCATGAGTCTGTACCCTTTGCTCTGGGTAGAACTGCTGATGCAGGGTTTTTTGGTATTGTTTTTGTTTGTTTGTTTGTTTGTTTCAGAAAATGTTGTCATCTCCTGTCCAGTGAAAGCAGAGTTTCCTGCTGTTCATGGTGCTTCCCCAGCTGGAAGCACCCTCCCCAAAACAGGATGTTTTTTGTTATAGAAACTTCCTAGCAAAAGAGGTGTGGAAGGAGTGTTTTGGATATTTAAAACAGATCTACCCCATTAAATAAAAAGCACCAGGAAATATGCATGTGCTGGCAGTAGCAGAGTCCTTTATTTTCATTATCCGAAGTATCCATCAAATACAGACTACTTCAAAAGGCCTTTCCCCGCCCCCCCCATGGCATCAACTTAAGTGAATGTATTTAGCAGAAAGGCAGTCCGAGGTCTGTGACAAGAGGGCTGGGCAGTGTCAAACTTCTACAGGTAAAATCTCCTCCTCAGTCCCCAAGGAGAGAAATTAGGCAGAAGAGCTAGCAGTCAGCTTTGCAGCTCCCCGCGACTTCCTGAGGGTGCCGAGATGTCCCTGCTCCCGAAGGAGGGAGCAGAGCGCTGGGTTTGCCTGGTAAGAGCACCGCTGTCCCAGCCCGTCTGCCCCCCGCAGCTCTCCTGGACCTTCCTGCCTGCCTCGTGGCACAGGATTGTCATACACAGGACAGAGCCTTCCCTTCCCTGCGGGCAGGGGGAGGACGGGGCTGTCCCCCCATAAATTTGTGTGTCTTGGCACGGCCAGACCCCCTTACAGCGCACTTTCAGCACTTTCTGTGACACCAGTCCCTCTGGTTCCTTAACGCAGAGTTCAGTTCTCAGACGAATGAAGGACTGCTGTTGAATTATCCGGATTTCTTCCTGGCACCTGAGTTTTTCCCTGGAGACCCCATAAACACGTGCTCATTCACCTGTCTTCACGGGCTCCACAGGAGCCGTGGTACCCAACACGCAGTCACAGAGACGTGGAGGTGAATATTACGCCTTGAATCCTGGCTGTGCCGGCAGTTAGTAATTTAGTAGTGGATGCTAAGCTCCAGCCAGGATCACCTGAAAAGAGACATCGCTGGAGACCTCCAGAAATGAGCTGCACATCCACTTTCCAAAAATCCTTGAAACAACTTCCAAGAAAAGCTGCTGGCACAGGAGCGGGTTTGTCACATGAGCACAGAGCAGCAAGAAGACACCAGTTGCTATAATGAGGAACAATCAAAGTGTGATATTTAATTGGATTTAATTGGATTCCTGCAGTTCGTGGACCCATTCTGTGAGCAGAGAAGCCCCTGAGGATGCTCTCGTCTCCTCCGCCCACAGCCGCTGGCCTGGCCGGGCTGCAAGCACCTGGAAGCAGCACCGGCAATGTGCAAGCTGGACGCAGGAGCCGCCATCCAAACCCACTCATTTTTCTCACCCATTCACATGCTGGTGGGTCTGCGGAGGGACACTGCAGCACTGGAGCTGGTTTTCAGCTTTTTAGCCTGATTTCTCTGCTGCTGCTGCTCAATTTTTTTTTTTTTTTTTTTTTTTTTTAACACGGGAGATGATGCAGCCTTTTTAAGAACACAAACATTTCTGGCATATCTCACAGGTCCAGGGTTCAGATGAAACCTGATAGGAGCCGATAGCCCTTTAAATTCCTTCCGTCGGCTGCCAGAACTGGAATTTGCAACATCAGCAAAACTTTCTTTGCAGGATTTTTTTCTCTTGATTCTTTTATTTCCTCCCAAACCTGCTGTGCTCCCCATCCTGCTCCTGAGAACCAGGTTAGCGACTGATCTTCTGAGAGCCTGGGAATTACACTTTAGGAGTGCACAGTAAAGAGAAATTCATTTGCTGATGTAAAATCCATCATGAATGAATATTTATCTTGAATTGTAGTGCTTCCTTACAGCAGGACAGAGAACTGCGCAGTCATTTTCCTCAGCATTGAATAGTTACGTGTATTTCTAGCGCAGCGAGAATTGGTGGAGCAGCGTTTCTGCACGCAAGTGGTGAGTTTCCCCGTTAAGGCAGGAAACTTCTTACTGCAGGCTCCAGCTTGTGATTTATTCAGTTTGGAGGCCTCGTGGAGTAAGAGAAAACAGCATTTGAAGTGTAATGGCTGTCACGAGCCAGGTAGGAGGCCCCTGCCAACATGGGCCGTGTTGGAATATCCACAATTCAGCAACAGCTGGCTTTCAGTTAGCACCTCCCAAGAGGATGGATGGAGCCATTTCACAGCCGTGGTTCCCGTGCTGGTTTCCCTGTGAAAACCCAACCAGAAAGGCACAGAGATGTTTTCTGTCAGAAAGAGCTTTAAAAACCCACAGAGCCTTCTTGGCCCATAAAAGCCAGGCTGGGCTGAGGTGCAGGGGGACCTAGGGGTGCCCGGGAAGAGCAGGATTCCCGAAATCGCTCCCCTGCCGCAGGGGCTTGATGTTTGCTGTGCCGCCTCTGTCCGAGCTGCCGACCTAGGATGGGCAGCCCCAGCTCGGGCATCGCCCTTGTTTTAAGCAGTCCTGGCCCTGCCAGCATTTCAAACACCTTGGAGACCTTGCAGTGTTTAAAGCCTCGGTGCCACAAAGCCTTGGAGCCAGATAACCCAGATAACTTTCTTCCTCTTTTTTTGGTTTTCGGTTGTTTTTTTTCTTTTTTCTTTTTTTCCTCCCTTTCCTTTGCCAGATCATTTCCCTGCTCTGAGTCACCCCCTGTCAGGGCTGCTTTGTTAAGAGCCTGGGGACTGCAGCCGCTGGCAGACGGATGTGCGGTTCGAGACCTTCCCATACATATTGCCCTAGCAGTGGCCAGCACAGAGTGAATGAAGTGGGTGACAAATGACATGCAAATGCCTTTCCTGGAGACTACAGAAAAGTCACTTGCTTACACCATTCAGGAGACTGGTATTTGCATATCATTAAATGCCGACATCCTGTTGAACTTTCTTGTAGCATATGATTTGCAGATACTGGCTCAGGGATTTAGACTTTGCTGACTGAGGGCTGCTTGGCAGAGAAGCAGAAAATGAGCTGGATTGGGAAGTGAGGGCTTGCACAGTTATTTGGAGAGGATCCTTCTGTGTGAGAGAGACAGGAGAATAATTTGGCTTCAGCTCCAAGGTAGGAATTCATTTTTTCTGTCCTCTTGGCTTCCTGTGGAGGTGTTTTTTTTTAAAAAAAAAAAAAAGGCAATAAAAGAAGTTTTGGCTCTCATAGTATCTGTTTGTGTGACAGCTTCCCACTGCGAAGGAACTGTGACAATCTTAGAAAGTTACTACCGCACTTTCTGTGTTGCTGGGTAACAGTTTCTGCTTCTCACATGACCCCCCAAATCATCCTTATAAATTGCATCCTAAAATGCCAACCGATGCCGGCACCGCAGCTGCGGCGGTGCCTGGAGGTGCTGCCCCAGCCGGAGCGCGTGCACTGGAGCAGGGAGCTGCGGTGGCTCCAGACCATCAGGGTTTCTGCTGGACCTGGACCAGAGTCAGGATGCTGTGAGGAAGCCCCAGTAAGAGTGAGGTACAGCGGTTGCGGCCCCATTAGCTGGCAGCGGTGCTGTGCTGCGGGCTTTGCCCAGTGCAGGTGGGATCTGGCATCCTCTGTGCGTGAGACGAGTGCTGGCCGACACGTGGCATCCTTCTGACCCGAAATCTGTGGTCCTCCAAAGGCCTGTGGTACCACACGAGGATGCTGCAGGGCTCTCACCTGCCATGGAAAGCTTTTTAAATTGGTTTGGCTGACAGGGGAGACTCGTGTGTTGCTTCTGGCCGCGTTTCCTCGGGGGCAGTGGCCGTTTCTGACGTGAGGGTCTGACTGTTGCACTGACTTCATTTAAACCTGGGTTACCGGGTTCGGGGAAATCGTTTACTGAGTGTCTTCAGACAGTGTTACTGTTGTAACTAAGAGCGGTTTTAAACTCATTTAAAGCTAAGCTAGAGCAACCTTTAAATATAAATAAGGCTTTAGATAGCACTGTAGATCCTGACATAAACATCCTTGAGCATCTCACTTTAGCTTGATTTGTATGTGGCTCCCGCAGCAGCCTAATGATTTATTTACTTGTTTGTTTTCTGGGGAGGAAGGAGGCACAGGTGACTATTTTTACCAGTATAGTTAATTCTGGTTTAACCCCACCGCTGCCAGTACATTCTGAATGGACTCGTTTACCACTTGTACAAGATATCACACGGTATCATAGCTTATGTTTGCCCAGGAGAGAGAAGCTGCACTGGCACACAGCATCCTAATATTGGTAGATGAGACTGAATGAGGAGAACACGCTTCTCTTCCTTTCTGTGTGAAAGAATAAGCTATGCTGGCATAACACATACACATTTATGCCAGTCCTTTTTGTCTATGCTCTGAAATCCATCTCTGGGTGTTTCCTAATGGAAGAAGCTGCTGCAGCCCCAGTGCCACCTCCACCTGTGTGTGGCCAGCCCCAGTCCTGCTTGCTAACTTCTTCAGTAATGCAGAGCAGGACTGGGCACTCATTCCAAAGCCTTGTCATTTTTTTTTATCATAAATCACTCATTCTTGCCTCTGATACAGCTGGGAATAAAGAATGTGTAGATCTGAAGGCAACTGAGGCTGCTCTGTGCTTTTCCTGCCATAGCCAGTAGTGGTTGGTTGGCGTGCCCTGCCTGGGTCTCAGCGAGCTTTGCCCTGCTCTGTCGGGCAAACCTTGCCTCTGGCTTGCGCGTCTCAGTTTCCCACCATATGCTTAACGTGAGCTCCCTCGGTTCCCTCCGACAGCAGTGGGCCCACACGAGGGGTCAGATTGGTGTCTAAAACGGAGTTGCCCCCCTCTTTCAGTACGTGGGAGGATGATTTCATTAGTCTGCATGTACCGAGCTGTTCAGATACTGCACAGGAAAACACAATAGTGGAAATGAAAGCAAGAGGAGAGGAGGAACAAACCCGTCAGGTTTTCTAAAGTGTTTTTGGAAAGCGCAAAGCCAGGATGTTGTTTCTTTTTAGTGACTGAGCAGTCTGACATGTTGCAAAATACAAAGGCTCTGCATATTCCCAGCAGCAGAGTGAAAACTGGAACTACCCAGAAGCAAAACCTATCATTAGCAGGCAGCCAAGCACAGCAGCCTCCCCAGTGCCAGGAACAGGCACAGAAGGAAGGGAGGGGCTGAGCAGCCCTGAAAGAGCTTTTCTTAGGGGCTGAGGGTGTGCAGCAGCCGCCTCATTGAGAGAAGTGAAGGGCTGAGGAGCAACGAAGGCAGCACGTGGGTCGGGTTGGCTCAACCCTCCTTGAAAGGCAGCAGGGAGCTGCTGATCCGCCTTGTGTCCCTCTGTCCGGCAGCATGGGCAGTGGGCCTGCTCCTAGCTAATCAGACCTGTAACTTTTCTCCCTTTCCTTTTCATCCAGTTATACAGAACTGCCCCAAGAAATCCCCTTTTTCATGTCTCGCAGGTCCTTGCTGTGATCCATGTCACCCTGGAGGCATGTAATAATTGAGACTGAATGCTGTGCTGTGCAGCTCTGTTCTCCACAACTTCAAAGGATGGAGAAAGTATTGACGTGCCCTGATTTATCCCCTACAGATGTCATCTCCCTAGGAACTGGCTTTTACTTGGAGGAGAGAGGGGCACACAGCGCTGCAGGGAAGCATCTGATTCAAAAAGAAAGGAGGAGGAAAGTTTAAAGGACTGGGTTGGATGGAGCATCGCCGCTTTGCAAACCTAATGATCCAAGACAGTTAGCACCATGAACCGCAGTGTTGCTGTGGCCGGGTGCAAGAGGATGAGCATTTAAGATGTCCTGATGTTTCACAAATGAGTCTCTTTCAATTTGGCTGCTTAAGAGTATTTTTGCATTCGTATTTCTTCGGGTGTCGTTCCCTACTAGGTCTAACCATCTTCTGAGGATGAGAAGCAAGATCAGAAGGGTGTTGCGTTTATCACAGTGACTGTTGTGAGCTGTGGGTGTCCCCGCTGCGGGAAGTGCAGGTGCAGCATCAGGATGTGTCCGAGGGAGCAGCACGCAGCATCTGTGCTGAGGATGTAGCTGGGGAGGGCTGGGGTGCTGCAGGCACGGTCGGACACAGAGGCTGGGGACATCATTTCCACCATCGCATCCTCCACTGTGGCCTCACAGCAAAACAAAAAGCTCCTCGTGCCCTTTCTACTGACAGGAGGCAAGGCATATTCATCGTATTCAAGTCTAGCGCCTTGTCTCTTTTGTTAGGGGACTTTCCTCAGCCAGCGTAGTCTAAATTGCCTCTCTGAGACAGCCAAATAGATGCTCTCCATTTTAATCTCTTATCTGTCTCTCTCTGCTGTGATCATCTACCTGCTAATAAGCTCCTGTGGCCAGAGATAAAAGGTGAAACTGGCAGCCCTTTAAGGATGTAGCTGAGTGGCTTCACAACACTGTGCTTCATGGAGAATAGGGAAGGATGCTGCGTTCGTAATATATCACTCGTGTCTGTGTTTGTAAACAGCTTTGTCACACCATCTGCACAATTGTGCTGCGGTCTCCATATTTATTTCCTTTCCATTTATATAGTACAGCTCCTATTTATTTTATTCACTTTTTACAGTTAGATACATTAGCTGTCTTTTTTTTTTCTTCCCCCCAAAAAAGAGTGCACTCTCTGTGGGAGAGAATATTTAATCAATCAGATTTGTTCAGCTTAGTGAAAACAACACAAGCCATTACTGTTTTGAGATTTACCTGCCTGGGTTTGTTTCGCATCTCTTCACATCTGTACAGAGCAGGTGGGGAGGAAGGGGTAATTTAGAACAAATCCACTGGTAAACAGGATGCTCCGTTGGTATTTCCTGTCTCCTATTACAGTGGTTTAGCTTAATTTTCAGAAATCAGCTAAGCTTAAGGTCAGTAATTGTTATAATCTCTCTGACTTCCGATAACTGACACTGTATAAAAAGACGTATTTGTCTAACTGGGAGAAAAAACCCAGCCCACTACGTTATCTGGTTTGATAAGAAAGGTTTGGTCATATGCAGATAAAAAGGTGATTTACTGAGTATAAAAAGAAGTCACCGAAAGAGAGAGGGAGCTTGCAGTCGCCAGCCACTTCAGCAGCCCCTCAGCTCAGCAGCACTGGGCTGGAGCAGGAGGCTCTTCTGTGCTCACACGGGGTTAAGGGCGGCTGCGAAACTGAAACCGGATTCCCTGCTTGATGCACACTTTCTCTTTGGGGAGAGCAAAGAGCCTGGGCTCCAGCAGAGCCAAGAGGAGGGACAGGTCCCACCCAGTGCATCGGGGCAGTGGTGGGGACAAGAGCAGGGCTCAGCCCACGGTACCAGCACTTATTTTTGTGCTAATTCCCTGCACAGGAATAAAAACTCCACAATTGTGAGTTACCTGGCTCAGCAGGAGGCCAAGGTATCTTGGGTTTTGGGGAACCCACCAAAGGAGGGTCTGGGCAGGATGAGCAGTGCTGCACCCCGTGCGGATGCTCCTTAGCACTGCCCTGGGCTGCAGGTCCAGCCTTGGCCAACAGACGCTGGAAGAGGACCCCTGGGCTCGATGCAAAAGGCAGGGCAGGATTTGACTGCGGCTCCTTAGGAGCACCTCTCCAGCATGGGACTCTAAGTCTGCTGTGGCCAGAGGTATGGGATGCTGCCCCAGCGCCAGGGCTGTGACCATGGGCAGGACACTTTTGCTTCCTTCCCTCTGGGCAGGGAGGATTTCTTTTCTCCTTTATGTTGTGCCTAGCCCACATTCCTGAGCTTGGGTACAGCGGAGCAGCTGGGGGTGACTAACTCCAATGAGACTTTTGCCAAGAGTGAGTAGGTTCTGGGTTGCAGACACTGATGACAAATATTAGAAACTCAAGCCTATACTTTGGCAGGAGGGATTTTTTTTTTATGGTTCTTTTTATTACTTTTTAGCTGTACAGTGTGTTCTCAGATGGTATATTTGCAACTTCACGTTTTTCGATCATGACTATCACCAACTGGGCACTTGGCCAAGAACTTCTTTCCCCTCTGCAAAAGGGTTTCTCCAGAGCTCTCTAGAAGTGTGTTAGGATTTTCTGTGACCATATCCAGCTAACTCTACCACCCCTCTGACCCTTACTCAACACAGCCTTTAATGCTGTGAGCTGTGATATGACTGCCCCTGCCAAAAAGTCCCACCCATCACTTTGCCCTGGGGGAATTGTTTGAGATACCTTGAATATCCATCCCACCACACTTTGCATCTATCCAAAAGGCATGTTTAGGCCCATAATATCATGCCCTCAATGCCTACTGCAAATTAGTAAGCAAACTTTTTGGCTGGAGGGCTAGAAACCCTTGTTCTGGAGTTGGTAATGGAAAGGAAGATTCTCCTATAATCACTTCAATCCACTAGGTGCTGGGTTTTGGGAGCTAAATGGCCCCCGGGTTGTTTTGGTCTCCGTGCGAGCTCACCAGCCCAGGGAAGCAGAGATGCTGGTGACACAGCAGGGAGGGGAGGTGGCGTTCAGGGCAGGGGGGCCAGCCCCAGGTTTGTCCTCCTTCTGTGGGATAGCTGGCCTCTCTGAGAGCAACTCATCTTTAAAATTATCGCGTTCAGCTTTGAAAGAGACTTGCATTGTATAATTAACTTAAATCATTGCCGATCTGAAAAATGAGGATCCTGCCTCAAACATAAAATTTGGCATCAAGGGTTAATTTGACTTGGCTTTGATACTTCTCTGTGCTGAATCAGCTCCTCACCTTCCTTGCGCTACCAGAGTGGCTGAGACAGACCATAGGAGATGGACCTTGAAAAGATGTGCCCCATCTCCAGAAAGAAGTACTGCTGTTTTAATAGCCTCCCGCTGCAGACCCTCTGCTTGCAGCCTGTTGGGCTCTCACATTGTCACACACAAGCACCACCTTTTACAAACATGTTTCCTATTACAGCAGACAGGAAGAAATTAAGTGAGCACTATAAAATTAACCTCTGCATCATTCAAAAGAAACAAAAACAGGGTAATCAAATGCTCTTATGAGCAGGATATGCTCAAAATGACTTCTACATCCCATTACAAATACTTAGAAACTGCACAGTCTCTCCACTGCAGAGAGATTTTAAAGTGGTTTAATGGGCATGAGGAGTTCAGAGCTGATAATGCCGCTTCCAACCTTATCCTTTCACTGCATGAAAATGGGTAGTGGCTATTGACTGGTGTAAATTGGCTACTTTTAAAGCTGTATTTGCTGGTTTAGAAGCGCTAAGAGTCTCAGGGCCTGAATGTAATCTGTATGGTTAAGGAGGGGATGTATTTAGTTTCTTCAACAGAGGACTGGTTCCAGTGTGTGCCTGGCATGCTAGAGAGCTCACCTAGGAGCAGGGACCTTCTGTGGTTGTGCTTTAAGTCCTGATCCCTAGGAGAAAAAACAGGGCTGCCAGAGGATTAGTGGTCAGTCTAAATAAACTTCTCGCTTTGTCTTTTCTTCTCGTTTCAGGACAAGCTGTTCATGATGTCAATCAAAAAGGAAGGTGCCCACAAGAAATGGGCTGCTCTGAAGGAGAAACTCGGGCCACAGGAGACCGACCAGTCGGAGGCCAACCTGGAAAATGCAGAGCCGGAGCTGTGCATCCGTCTCCTGCAAATGCCATCAGTGGTGAACTACTCTGGGCTGAAGAAGCGGCTGGAGAACAGTGATGATGCTTGGATGGTCCAGTTCCTGGAGCTGTGCGGGCTGGACCTCCTCCTGGAGGCCCTGGACAGGCTGTCTGGGAGAGGGGTGGCCAGGATTTCTGACGCCTTGCTTCAGCTCACCTGCATTAACTGTGTGCGAGCAGTCATGAACTCCCACAAAGGCATCGAGTACATTGTGAACAACGAGGGCTACATCAGAAAACTCTTCCAAGGTGAGGAGACATCTTCCTGCTTCACCCATCATATGAGGTGTGGAGGGGGACTTTCCTGTTGCTTGTCCTGCCCTGCACCAAGCTTCTTGGAAGTTGCTGATCACAACTGATTAATGAAAGAGGTCATTTTCCTCTTTAAAATAAGACTGCTCTGATGTGACGTTGCCTTTGCCAATCAATGCCATTTAGATGGGCTCGTTTCCACACAAATGTCCTCATAGTTCACTGAGAAGCTGGGGATAAACCCTGCCTTAGCTGTACATGGTCATGAGAAGTCCGTGACCGAGCTTCTCGGCAGCCATTTGCTATGTAGTCTTTGGAGGCTCAAGGGCAGAAGGAGAGGCATTGAAGTGGCTTGGAGACTTGTAGCCTGTAAGGAGGAGAGAGGATGGAACGGTTTAGACTCAAGAGCCCATTCTCCCTGCTTCTCAGTCTTTTCCTTCTAGAAAATGGCAGATAAGACCACTTGCTTTCTCCTGCCATTCACCTGGCTCCTCGTTAGGTAGGAAACTCATCAGGGCATCTCCTAGGACTTGCTTATACAGCACTTAATGACAGTGGGGCTGGGAGGATAGCTTCTGTGCTGCTCCGCAGAGCTGACATCACAGCTGTGCCTGGAAACCCTTATTAATAGCTCTTTAAAAGGCATTTAATCTGAAAGCTGGCTTGCTCCCCTCTATAGTTTTAAAGACCTCTTCCTTTCCTTCAGCCGTGTATTTTCTTAATCAGTGCGAAATACAGAACTGGTGTTTTTGTACTGAGAAAGACGGGGGACACCCAGGGCTTTTCAGCAGTCTAGCTTCTTTGTGCACTAATAAAGAAAAATAAGATAATCTAATCCACTCCCTCCCACCTCCCAGGGCTCACAGAGAGAGAGTAATGGAAGAAAAGGGAATACATGAGGACTGCTGAGAACAATTGGCCTATTTGATATGCATGTTGGGTGCTTCTGCACTAAAAATAAGACTCATTAATTGGGGGAAATGGTTCATCTGCTGTTCTAGAAAACACCCATATTTGAAAATTGGAAATAAAATGTATGACTGCAAGTGCTGAGACCTTGGCTGCTGCTGCAGCTTGTCCACTGGTACTTGGAGGAGGTGAACAGCTACAAGCAGCACCAAAATGCCAGTAAGGTACTTGGAGTAGCATTTTCTGTTCCCACTAGAAGTTGCTACCACATACTGCTGTTGGGATGGGACATCTGTAAATTGGGATATTTTTCTTCCCATCTTCCATGTATTGGCTGCGCTCCTTCAGTCTTTTTTCTACCACAGGCCATAAGCTACATAGTAGAAGACACTGAGATTCAGAACATTAATGTACTATTATAAATCCTTTTTCATTTTGTTTTGTTTTGTTTTCCTCCAGCACTTGACACAACTAATGTCATGGTGAAAAAGCAAGTATTTGAGCTCCTGGCTGCACTGTGCATTTACTCATCAGATGGCCACGCTTTGGCTTTGGATGCCCTGGACCATTACAAGGCAAGTCTTGAGCTGCAGCAGCAGGTACTGCTCTGCTCTGATCTATGCAGGCAGATCCGTGTACCCCAAAAAAGGGCTGGGAATGACTGTAATTTTGCACCATTTTGGTAAGAGAGGCAGGGATTTATAAGGTGAAATCTGTAGGAATTTTGGCCTGGTCAGCAGAAGCCCATGGGGCTGCTCTGTGACTTGTGTCTGGGCAGACCACCACCAACAAGAAGGTTCTTTCAGGAAAAGCACTACCAGATTAGCAGTTAGATTGTGCCACATCCATGGGTTTCACTGGCCACAAGCCCAGTTAGGCGCATCAGTTAGCAGAAAGCATAAAGGGATGCAGGAGGAGTTTCACAGACTTCCTCTGCTGACCATACCCTGCTCCATGATGCGAGTGCTGCTTTTACCTATATCTTCCTGTCTTGTGCTCAGAGGCATAAATTGAGAGAGGTTTTAAGATGCTAATTCTATTTGAGAGCCTGCACTAAAGAGGTAGATGTTTCTGAACTGTCTGAACAGAAATGTCACTTGTGTTATTAACAGAGTGTGAAGAACCAGCAGTATCGATTCAGTGTCATAATGAATGAGCTCTCCAACACAGATAATGTTCCATACATGGTGACACTGCTGAGTGCTATCAATGCCATCATACTGGGGAAAGAAGACCTAAGAACAAGAACACAAATCCGAAACGAGTTCATAGGTGAGGATATTTGTTGCACCAAGTTTCTCCAGAAAAAAATCAGTTGCCAAGCACAGGGCAGTTTTATGGCTTTATTTTCAGGTAATCCATAGGTGATAAAAGAGGGCTGGGGAGGAAAGCTATACAAATATTAAAGCCAGACNTTTTTTTTTTTTTGTCTGTGTGCTCTCTGTTCTCTTCAACAACCTTTCTTTAGTCAGATTTATTTCACTTTGCTGCTTTCCCATAGCTCGTATAATGTGCACATCTGAGCTGGTGAGCCTAAGCTCCATTTCCCTCTGTGGAGGGAAAGGGACATTTGACCACACAGTTCATCTGACTTATTTTACATGTTTAATTTGGAATTAGATGAATCGTGCCCCAGAAGTGCCTGTGTCCCTCCATAACTCCAGGGGGATGCTCAGTGGCTCACTCAGCTGCAGACGTGTGTGCTACAGACCTCTTCATTTGTCAGATGAACCCACCTGCTTTGATAGATCCATCTGAAGATATTTTCACTTTTTATCTCTGCAGAAAGTGTTTATGAGAATAACATTACATAAAGATCATAATAGATCAGTGCCAGGTAGGTCATAATGCCAATACATATATATTTTTGTTCTCCCAGGGCTTCAGTTGTTGGATATTCTAGACAAACTAAGGTAAGGATCACTGTTTAAATTTTCTTTTACAAATGAGATTCACAGTAACATAGCTATGGAAACTGTGAAGTGTACCTGGGTGGAGTGGACCACACTGGTGTGTACCCGTTACATGGGAACCAGAGGCATTAGGCCAATGTTAAGGTGCTCTCCTCAACCACAGTGTCATGGGGACAGCTGTTGTCACAGATGGCATGGACAGAGGCTCTGGGCACGGATGGAGCACAGCCCAGCGACATCCTCATTGAAGCTGTATTTCAGACTGAACCTGAAGTGATGCTGTGGGCTCACTGAGCAGTTGCTATATGCAAAACCCCCTCGCTGATGGTGTTTGTCCCAGAAGCATCCAGCCAAAACACTTTTCTAATGCATATCTGGAAATATTTGTCTTCACAGTTTCTTAATTTTAAAATGATCTTCTGTCAGAAGCACGCATGATAAATTCTAGAATGCTTTAGGTATGAGTTGCAGTTATCCATGTAACTGGAATTGCTCCATTCAAACCCTTAAAAATTAAGGAAGAGAAGATCTGTGAGTACTGCCATCTAGGAAGAGTAGAGTTCCTGCACTGAGTCTCTCAAGAGTGCTTAAAAACCGTGGCTTTAGGGTGTTTTGTTGTTTTTTTTTCAATTGAATTTTGAGCAGCGAAGAAGGAAGTTTTTAAAACAGAAATGTCACTGGAATATTTTCAGTTTGGCTTGACTTAAAAATAAAAAGGTGGTGGCAACCCAGTTTCAAAAAGGCAGAAATGCCACTCTGTTGTTACAGCTCTAGGGAAAAATCCATACAAAGTATACACTGGGCCAGATTATGCCATGAAAAGTCCCATTCATTTCCATGTGTTGACTGTAGAAAGAAGTACATTCAGTTCAAGAAGGGCATTTGATGACAGTGATGGCATTTGATCCTTTATAAATAAGGTAGAGTTGGGTACTTTCAGCATAAACTGGCTGAGTCTGAGAGGCAAAGAGATAAAAGCCATTTAAACAAAAGTAATTATCTGAAAATCAGTGAAAGGCTCTCCAGTGAAATTGAATGCTGTAATATTGCAGAGACATAGAGGAGGAGGATCTGCTTATCCAGTGTGATACATTTGAGGAGTTCAAAATAGAAGATGATGAGGAATTATTAAAGATATGTGATGGGATAAACATGAATGATCACCATGAGGTCTTTTCATCTCTCTTCAATAAAGTAAGTAGGCCTTCATGTGGGTTGCAGTGTCATGCAGTCGCAAGGTTAACAGACTTTGCTTGGAACCAACCTGGATCACAGCCTTGCTGTGATGGAAAACTGTCCTGTTTTCCAGGTGAGCCGCTCTCCAGTCTCCATCCAGCTGCTGTCCATTCTCCAGGGTTTGCTCCACTTGGAGCCGTCCCATCACTCCAGCCTCCTGCTGTGGGAGTCCTTGGACGCAGTAGTGAACAGAGCCCTTTTGCTCGCAAATGACAGTAAGAATGACGTACATCCAACCTTGCAGTCAGTTCTTTTTTTTCTTCACCCCACCCAGTGCCCACAAAAGTCCTTCCTTGGAAAGGAAGCAGGGACAAAACTACACCTGCTGCATAGGGTCAGGTCTTGATGTGAAGCCCCAGCCATGCAAATGCCAGTGAGAGCTGGCCATGTTTAGCAATGGGCTCAGGATTCACCATCTTGCTGATGGTTAAGCCCTGATGTTGCAGTGAGCTTTGGGTCGTGGGAGTCAGTGGGAATCTGTTTTCGTTGGCATCCTGCTGCTGGCTAGCCTTGCTGGCAGGCACGCTCAAAACAGTGTGTATGGGCCAGTACCAGGGGAAGGAAGTTACCTGGAAGTTAAAAGTGCAGTTGGGTAAAGTGACTCCAGGGAGTGGGCATTGTAGCTCCAGATCTGCTAGCTGTGGGAGCTGAATAGCATGAACAACTCATTGGGCCCCATCCCCTTCTCTGACCCTGACCCATTTCTCTAGTCCAAGGAAACACAGTTGAAGAAGTCATTGAGAGGCTATTATCTATCAAGAAACATCCAAACAAGCAAAAGAGAATTGAAAACCGTCTTTCTGGGAATGCAAATGGAGGCATCCAGACTGAACCAGAACCATGTGCAAGTGCAGTTCAGAGCCTGATGGGATCAGCAAACCCCTCCAAGGCACCAGCACGTCCCTCAGGGCCACCTGCAAATGAGGACAAGATCTCGTCCTCCCAGCTCCCAGCCTGCTCTGCTTCACTGCAAACATCTAACCCTCCACCCAATGCTGCTCCCGCCCCACCACCTCCACCCCCACCTCCT
>VXAL01002271.1:162728-182704 GCA_013399475.1 Chauna torquata | reverse complement strand
ACCTCTTGCATTGCCCGGCATAGGGGGCATCCCTCCACCTCTATTGCCTTGCGTAGGGGGCATCCCACCAGCACCACCACCACTGCCTCACGTGGGGGGCATCCCTCCCCCTCCTCCCCTGTTGACCGGCATGGGGGGTGTCCCTCCTCCTCCTCCATTGCCCGGCATGGGGGGCATCCCTCCTCCTCCACCCCTCCTGCCCGGCATGGGGGGTGTCCCTCCTCCTCCTCCATTGCCCGGCATGGGGGGTGTCCCTCCTCCTCCTCCATTGCCCGGCATGGGGGGTGTCCCTCCTCCTCCTCCATTGCCCGGCATGGGGGGTGTCCCTCCTCCTCCTCCATTGCCCGGCATGGGGGGTGTCCCTCCTCCTCCTCCATTGCCCGGCATGGGGGGTGTCCCTCCTCCTCCTCCATTGCCCGGCATGGGGGGTGTCCCTCCTCCTCCTCCATTGCCCGGCATGGGGGGTGTCCCTCCTCCTCCTCCATTGCCCGGCATGGGGGGTGTCCCTCCTCCTCCTCCATTGCCCGGCATGGGGGGTGTCCCTCCTCCTCCTCCATTGCCCGGCATGGGGGGTGTCCCTCCTCCTCCTCCATTGCCCGGCATGGGGGGTGTCCCTCCTCCTCCTCCATTGCCCGGCATGGGGGGTGTCCCTCCTCCTCCTCCATTGCCCGGCATGGGGGGCATCCCTCCTCCTCCACCCCTCCTGCCCGGCATGGGGGGTGTCCCTCCTCCTCCTCCATTGCCCGGCATGGGGGGTGTCCCTCCTCCTCCTCCATTGCCCGGCATGGGGGGCGTCCCTCCTCCTCCACCCCTCCTGCCCGGCATGCCAGGAGATCATATAGAAGCCATCGTGGCCTCCCAGTTCAGCTGCCCTCTCGGCTCGGGCAGGCCTCCCCACAAGACGATGAAGACGCCAACTTTGAGAATGAAGAAGCTGAACTGGCAGAAGCTGCCCTCCAACGTGGTGAGAGGTGGGTGCTTTTGGCATAAAGTCACTGTTACTTTATGGGTGACCCAGGGGAAAAACTGCTGTTTCTGAGTTTGTCAGATCTGGTTGACTCCATTTAGATACAAAACTTCCCTGATTTCCATAACTTCTGACCTGCAGAGCTTAAACAAATAAAAGCAGCATGAAACCACTAATGTAATAACCATTGCAACTAAATCAATAGCTTGGAATAGCTTGTTTATAAATGAAATCATTTGAAATTGAAAGAAGGGGGAAGGATGGGAAGATTCCCCTAATCCACCTTGACATGCCTTAGGCTTGAGTTCTCGACAGGCTCTGATCTGGGTATATAAAAGTCATAAGTAAGAGTACAGGTCAGGATCAGCTCACAGTTCAAGAAGGACGTTAAAATAGCTGGAGAACCATGAGAAGTATTGACTTGTTTCTTGATTTTTGGGTCACATTTCCCTCTCCTAGTGGATCCCAAATGGAGCATGAAATGTGAGAAGAAGCAAGGACAGGCGAGGTCAGTTTTGGCCTAAACAAGCAAGGCATCCACTGCATGGAGGTTGGCACAGATGAAGTCTAAATAAGGCATGGTCTTAATTACAAGGGCATTTAATTGTTGGGATTATTTCAGTAGAGATTTCTACAGCCAAGTTCAAGTGATTTTTTTTATTTTTATTTTTTTAAAAGATGTTTAAGAACGAGCAATAGGGATTAATTCAAGCAGTTCTGTAGCCAGCATTACACAAGGAGATGATTACAAAATCAAAAATACGTCTCTTCTTATTTCATTCGCATTCTGAGGAGTTTCCCATCTAGCAATTCAGATTGCCCAAAAAGCCTGGAGCTTTCAGCTGTCTCTGTAGCCAGTCTGAATACTTTGTTGGTTTTTTTTTTTTCAGAAAGTCACTCCATGTGGGCTTCAGTGAGCAGCAGCAGTGAGGAAACTATAGAGCCCAATTATACAAGCATAGAGCAGCTGTTTTGCTTTCCACAACCAACCCCCAAAGAGAAAACGGCCGCACCAGTGAAGGCAGAACCGAAGGAGGTGAGGGGGTCGCTCTCATTCTTTCGAGTAAAGATCACTGCAGACAGCTCACCTAATATGAGATATCTTCTTTTTCTTTAATGAAGATCACTTTTTTGGACTCCAAGAAAAGTCTCAATTTGAACATATTTTTGAAGCAATTTAAATGGTAAGATATGGCCAATTTTCATGACCGTTGACAAAACTTTGAGCAGGGTTTGCTTGGTATCTGTAAGGTCCTCAAGAAATCTATTTTAGCCAATGTGCTTTTGTGGCCTGTGTTACTAAAACATCTGAGCATTTCCCAGTTTGTCATATACTCTCTAAAATACTGGGTTTGGGAGTTTAGTTGCGTTTTTGCATACAGCATCCCTGTAAGTTGGAAACAGCGTTACATCTCCATTGTTACAGATGAAGCTGTGGCACAGACTCTTAGGGTGACTTAGGCTGTGGGACACCTCTGGAGATCAAACCCCTCCTCAAAGCAGGGCCAAAAGAGAAGTGAAGAATTATTTTTTTTTTAAGGTAGTCACAAACCCAGAGACAGAGTTGCAAGATTAATCTCTGGTCTTCACTCATTTAACCCAGGCCAGAAACAAAATTTGGGGCATAGCAAGGATTTGAATCTGAATCTTCCAGGTCCCAATTCTGAGTTAATTCCTGGGAAGTATCTTTCCTTATGGATTATTGTGGCCCTCACTAGGAAAAGCACAGAACACTTGCATGGGTACATGCCTCGGCAGCATGTGATTGTGGAAGAGGGGCCTTTGGGTGAGTGCTGACTCTGCTCCTCCTCCCTGCAGCTCCAACGAAGAGGTGGCTGCCATGGTCCAGAACGGGGACCGGACCAAGTTTGACGTTGAGGTTCTGAAGCAGTTACTGAAGCTGCTGCCTGAAAAGCATGAGGTCAGGAGGGAAAAATAGTGTCCTTAATTCACAGAGGTGAATGTACAGTGGAGTCCTGCAGTCTTGATTCTTTATTTCTCATTAGATAGAAAACCTGAAAGCCTTCAAAGAAGAGAAATCAAAGCTAGCAAACGCAGATCAGTTTTATCTTCTCCTCCTTCAGATTCCCAGGTAAGGATGCTCATCATGAACTTTAGCCCAATCTTTTTCTGGGTTTATCTAAGGGAAATTTAAGTTTTTGTATAGGAGTCTCACAGACAGGTACTAACGGATACAGATGGTGGATCCCCCCTTCCACCTTAGCCATCCTTTCCCCCTTACCTTTGGATGAAAGGTTATCACTGCTCCAGCACCTCTTCTCCCTCTGAAGTAGCAGAAGCTGGACCAGACCCAGGGTCAGAGCTGCCCAAGGAGGCCATGTAAGCTACTGAAAGGCACTTGGGAAGCCCAATACAATGGCAAGGAGGAATCCAGATCTCACACCGTGGTCGTTCTCTTTGCTGATCGCACTGCGTCGGCAGAAACCACATCCCCACATGGACAAGGACTCGTCCCCGTGGAAAGTGGCAGCCCTCCACCACACGCCGCAATCACTGGTTTGATGTGGATGTGGTTGGCAGCGATGTTGCGGGGTTGCCAGACGTAGTGGTGATGAGGGAAGAGGGCTGCAGTGCAGGCCAAGATCTTGGTGCCTTTAAGCTTCTAATCAATCTCCATCCGTAGCTACCAGCTGCGGATTGAATGTATGCTGATCTGTGAAGAGACCACCGTTGTGCTGGACATGATTCAGCCAAAAGCTGGAGCCGTCCGAAGAGCCTGCGAAGGTAAATGACCTGACCTTAATCCTGGATGTTATTGAAGACCATAAGCTGTAAACCCCCAGAAACTTCCCTAGAGCTCTGCAGTGACTCCCCAGCACCACAGCTCCCCTGCAGCCCCTTCTCTGGTTTGCTGCAGAGTACAGGATGCAACTCTAGGTATCTCCACTGATGGTCAAAGACCTTAATAGGACTGGAGACCATTTTCCCTCAGCCTCAGGCCTGTTGTTCTGCAGCAGCTCTGTTCCTCTGAAACACTTTCAAGGGTGGAGTGTTGGAAGCTTGTCAGACCTTCCAAAGGACCTGAATCTAGACAGTGGAATTACAGCTAATTAATCAGCATTGTTTGCCATATTAACATCTTCCCCCAGAAAGCAGTGATACTTTAGTTTTTCCCTGCCTACAAATGTAACCAGAAGAGAAAGTTTGTTGTTTTGTGCTATTATTTGCTGATGCCTAATTTTGTGAATACATGGAGAAGTTATGCAATAGGTCTCAGCTTCCTGTGGAAGAAACCTCAGGTCCCACTGTGCTGAAAGCGCTTCTTGGCACTGTCAGGTGCCTCCTGTCCTAAAGAGCCAGTTCCTGCCGTGGGTTTCTGCAGCTGGAACTACGGCTGCCTGCTGTGAAAAACTGAAGTTCACCTAAAAAGTTTCTTCTCTGCAGCCCACTTGTTCTTTTAAAGCTGTTCCTGCCTCAAAGCTGGGTGCTTCAGAAAGCACACCACTGCAGCACCCTGTCACAAGGGCAAGGACAGGGACTGTACCCTTCATGCCCTGATAATCACCTCTACCATGCGAGACCAAGAACAGGGCGAGTGTGTCTGGTTTTAGCAGCTGGCGGATAGTTGCAGCACTGTCAGAACTGGCTTCACTGCACAGCTGAATGGAGGCTGCAAGATTAAAATTGCAGCCCACTTACCCTCACCCACACCTGGTTAAATCTGGGTACTTCCAAGCAAGACAGCAAGTGAGAAGAGTCCAGCTCCACATTATTTTCTATTAGGAATGAGAGACCAGATATAAAGAAAGAAAGAAACATAAGTCAGCAAAAACTTTTGCTAAGCCCAACTACTGGGAATGAATCTTTTTAGAATCCGTTTCTGTGCAGGTTCGGCCATTGAGCTGCAAACCTAAAAAATCAGATTTGGTTTGATGGAATTAAGAATCCCAATTTTTGTCAAATTTAGAAAACGTTCTGGTTTAACAGAGGCTTTTGCTTAAAAACCCTTTATGTTTTTCAGATCTTCTGAACAGTCATCGTCTGCCGCTTTTTTGTCAACTCATTCTCAAAGTTGGAAACTTTCTCAATTACGTAAGGACTTTGTTTGGCTTGTCCTCCACCCAGTCATTAGAATATATGGATGATCTTCACATTTATGGCTGTAATTTGGATGGACACAAGACTTACATCTGCCTTCTTTTATCTTGTAGGGAAGTCACACAGGCGATGCTGATGGGTTTAAAATCAGCACTTTACTAAAACTAACAGAAACCAAAGCCAACCAAACCCGCATTACGCTGCTTCACCATATTCTGGAGGTACCACTGCCAAGTCCTGGGCAATAGGGAAAGGGGAGGCTTTTATCATGGATGAACCATTTCTCCTACTCTAGTTTCAGTTAATGTAACACGCTCTTATTTACGTTCTCCCCAGCTAGCCGCAGCGTCGCAAGTTAAAAGCATTGGCTCACTTAGGGTGGTGGAGGCTGCTTGTGGGTACTACTTGGCTCTCAGGGAACTGCTTCTTTTAAAGACTGTTGTCCTGCTTTCCTCCAGCATCTTTCCCCACAATTGCTGAAACTTCCTTTTTTCATATTTGTGCAATCTCTACACATCATCAGCTGCAAACCACAGAGCATTTGGGCACCAAAGCCATCCTGGCTGCTCTGTACCCATTCTTCTGCCTTTTCACAGCCTCTCCCTTTTCTACCAGGTTATGCTCAAGCTGTTCATACTCCCCTCCAAGTCCCTGTGGCTTTCTTACTCCCTGCATTGCTGTTTTTTGCTTTTTTCCCCATGCTTTGCTCTGCCATCCTCATTTATCAAGGTCTCTCAATTCCAGTTATGCGTGGTTAAGCCCCTCTTTAGTTCACAGTAGCTTCAGCAAGCACAACCATGAAAGAAATTAGGCAAATAAGATTCAAGACCTTTTAATGCCCTCCTGGGACCGTATGAAGTATCAGACTGCATCAAACCACAGTCCTACCTCCACCCACGGCCAATAGTAATTGTCTCAGAAGAGGTTAAAAGAAATTCCCTGTAAGATGAGGCCAGAGCACAGCAGCAGGTCAGCTTTGCTTTGAACCATGAGTATTTTTAAACGTTCAGCTCTCTTGTATGTTTGTATAGCCTGGGAGCAATGTCTTTCCTCTCTGAATACGCAGTCCTGTTTTGAATCCTTCTCCAGCTCTGCAAGGCAAAGCAAACTGCAGAAAAGGGGTCAGTAGCAGGACCTAGCGCTGTCGTCCTTCCTGAGCAGTTCTGCCCATTTCTCTTTTCATCCAGCTTCCTCTCCCAGCTTGTGCCGCACAGTAAATAACACATTTCTCTTTTCTGCTTCAGGAAGTAGAGAACAGCCACACGGACCTACTGGAACTGCCAGAGGATCTTGAAAATGTTTCAAAAGCAGCAGGGTAAAATTATGTGTCACTTCCTTCAAATTAAAAACAAAAATAAATCCCATGCACATCAACAATGTACCAGAAATTAGGACACACACAGCTGGTACAGCATATTAACAAGATGGCATCTTACTTAGCTTTAACCAAAAGATTTGGTTAATGAATGCTGAAACCCCTGTAATATATGATAGTTCTACTACAGCTGGCACCACTTAGGGCTGACATTTGCAGTGCATTTAGTTAATACTGCCTCACAGGCCCTTCCAAAATCTGCACTGCGTTTGCAGTAGCAGGAGCTTCTGAAGGCCAACTACTCAGAAGCATTTCTGAAGTGCTTTTAACCAGGGAAACTGAGCTAATGCACTGAGGGTGGAAATAGTCCTTTGAATGAGTGGGCTTTCTGGGCATTCATCTACTCAAATACTTGAAGCTGCAGGTAGACCTGGGCATCCTTCCATAGTGCTGTGGAGGAAGGCTGTTGTTCGTGAGCTCAGACTGTACAGAGTTCAGGGCTCAGGTTTCACCTCAGTGAAGTGTGAAGCAGAGGGACAACCAAACCGCCAGCTCAGACTTGCCCTCTCTTTGGTCAGCACAGGACACAGTAGCGCGAACTAATGCGGGGGATCTATGTGATTTCAGAATTAATCTTGATATTATACGCTCTGAGTCCAGTACCAATTTAAAGAAGTTGCTGGAGCTTCAGCGAAAGGTCTCATCATCAAACGACGATGTGAAACAACAGTATGAGAAACCTATCCAGGTCAGTAATGGAGTTCCCTTATATTTTCCACCTTACACACACAAAGCCAGCGTGCTGCACTGGAGGCTCAGCTGAGGAGCTGAGGAGGCTCACGAGAGGGTGAAAAATATTGCCACAAAACACGCTCTCAGATTTGGAAATAGGCTGTGATGCCACACAACCCACTGCTGTTTTTTTGCCACCTCCACCCTGAACCTAGATACCCTAAGGTGCGGCCATTTCTTATAGCCCCTGCCCTGATGGCTCTCTCTGCTCTGCTCTGTGACTCCTTACTATGTCCAAGTCAACATATTCACCCTCTGTGTGGAGCACCAGAGTAAACCCCTTCTCTCGGGATCAAGCTTTGCATCGAGCATTCCGTCTCTTACTAAAGCCACCCCTGTAAACTTGCACAACACAGTCACCAGCAGCAAAGTCACCAGTGCAAATCCCTGTTTGTTCCCACTCCAAAAGCTGTGCTACAGTTAAACACCAAGACCTCAGAGCTCTGCTCCAAGTTCTTATGCTGACATCCTTTTTCTTCACTTGTTATCCTCTGGATGGTGTTTTACAGTGAATATTAAATGCATTTCAGGATAGCATTGATGCCTCCAGAAAGCTGGAAGAAGAATTTGAAACCATTGACCAGAAAAGAGAAGAACTTGCAAATTATCTCTGTGAAGACCCAGGCAAGTTGTACTTAGAGGACATATTTAGCACCATGAAGACCTTCAGAGATCTCTTCATCCGAGCCCTGAAGGTTAGTGACTGTGCCCATGACGCTGAGCAGCCCTCGTAGTGATAGATGCCTCCACTCCAACAGACAGGTGGGCCAGGCACAGGGTCTGGGAGGGACAGTGCTGGCTATGGACCCCTTCTGTCATCACTTGGCCTGAGGTCACTTGGTGAATGGGTGTCTGATCCCTGCTCAACTTCGTCCTTATGTAGTTCTGGTGCTCCTAGCCTAACCCAGCCCCTGCTGACTTGCGATTTCAGTGCAACTTTAGCTGCAGATTCACAAAGATGCTTTGGACTCAAGTGCATAAGTTTTAGAAGAATGGGATTATGAAACCTAATCCTTCACTCCAACTTGAGCAAACAGGCTCAAAAAGGGGATGTATAGCAAAAAGGCCTCCAGTTTGAAGGAAATTATGGCTTCAGTACCTTCCACATTGGCCTCAGCCGAAGGTCAGGCAGAAAAGCTGCACACTGGTAGCTGTGTTAGGCAAACCACTGCTGTCACTTCCTGTTGAGACCGGGCAAAGTCCTGCACAAACCATCCGCCTGCCTTTCACTCTCTTGGCAAGACAGTCCTTACTCCACATGCCTGTTTTATTTATCACAGAGGATTTTTCTTCCTCCTTTGCAACCATCTGTAGATCATCTTTCTCTTCATTGGCTTTCCTAGCAGATATTTAGCCAACCTTCTCATTGCCCCTGTTACCTAACTGCAGGAAAACAAGGACAGAAAGGAGCAAGCTGCAAAAGCAGAGAAGAGGAAGAAACAGCTGGAAGAAGAAGAGGGGAAGAGACAGAAGGGAGAAAATGGAAAAGTCAGTGAGTATCTGACAGGACTTCAAGAAAGAGAGATGGACTTGCAATCCCAAATTGACTGGGAGAGCTGATAAGAGCTCTTTGCTGGTCCTGGTTTAATGACCAGTAGTGGTAATTTATTTTTTGGGTTTCCAAGTGCTGGCTGACTAAAGGCTTTTAGCAGTCTTATTAGCCATAGCTAAAAATTGACTTTTCAAAGTTGCAGCTGGGCAGAGAAGTTGATTTTAGCTTTGCTGAATGAACAGCAGAGGAAAAAAAATCAATTTGAAATGTTTCAGTTATTTCAAAATTTTCGGTTTCTAAAAAAAATTTTTGAATCCTAAATCTAATAACAGATATTTGACCTTCCCCGCCAAAATCCTCACATACACTTGAATAGTCTGACCCCCACATGCTGCAGACATCCCAAAAGTTTTGCAGGTAATGTAAATCTGCCTTTCTGTGGATGAAAACAAAAGGCGTATCTGAAAAGTACAGTTGGACTGAAGCTAAGAGGAAAGAAAAATGAAGATCATTTTCCCTCCATCCAAAAAATAAAAAAGCCTCGACCAAAGGGGACAGCAAACAGGAGGCGTTTCAAGGTCTTGGCACAACAGCCATCACCAGGCACAGGTCAGGGAAGAGCCTATGCCAGCCCATAGCACCCAGGCTTTGGGATGTACCCTTTGACTTCAGCCAAGCTGCAGCAGGTGCTGTGCCATGCCCTGAGCTTAGGTAAGGGACAAAGCCCAAGAGTACCCCGGGTCTTCTGAGCCCTGGAGGTTGGTTGGTCTTGGTTCTTCCTGCAGGACCCACGGCCCCATCCCAGGGGTGGTGGCTTGGGGTCAGAGAGGGGCACAGAGCACGGGCTGCTCCCATGCCTGGCATCAGTGCCTTGCTTTTGCCCGGTTGTTGTTTGCACTACGGCAGTGGTACCAACCCTAAGCAATAGCATCGCTGTGCCTGCCCGTGGGCAGTCAGCATCCTGCTCCCTCTCATGGGCAGATTTAACACCTGTCTCTCCCTGTCCCAGTCAAGAAGGGGGTGGTGAAGCAGGAGGAGGTGTGCGTCATCGATGCGCTGCTGGCTGACATAAGGAAAGGGTTCACGCTGAGAAAGACGAAGAACAGACACGAGTCGGATGCACTTCCTAAAACCTTGCCTGTGGAGAGCCCAGGGGAGAGCCAGTCTGGTAAGGACACAGACCCAACTGTACCTGCAGCTATCTATTCCCATCTGCTTCTGAGTCTGAGCCAAGCACACAAGTGAGAAGCCTTCCAGCATTTGGGGCATCTTATTTAAGGAGACTCTACAGCCAGTACTGTAGAGAAGAAGAACAGATAGCCCTGAGCTGTTGCCAGCCAGGTCTGCCGCTGAATCAGCAGCGATTCAGGGCAGTGTGGCCTTCTGCCCACACTGATGAGCCCCCTGACAGTCTCAGCCCATGACTCAGCCACAGTACTGTGCTGGTGGGGCACTGGTGTCATCCCCACACGTGTCCCCCCATGCCATCATGTCTCACTAGCACAGCTTATCTCTGCCTTAGAGACTGCTGAACCCTGTCTCAGTCTACATGTGGGAGTGTAAAGCAGCCCTTAAAATAGGATAGAAAGCCCTATCTGCAGAAAAACCCAAGTCTTTTAGGTGTTTTTTAGGAGACAGTCCATGGGTTTAGCCTTTTTTTGGCTCATGACCTGAGTGTCAGTGCACGTTACGTAAGTCCAAGGGCATTGGCCTGCCGTAGAGCCTGACTTTTGCTCTGTGGCTCTCCTAAACCTGCTTTGCAAAGGCCAGCAGGTGGGGAGTTTTGAAGTCCTCATGCAGACCAAGTCAGCAGTCCCAGCTCGTTTAGGACCTCTTCCTGATGTAGGCTTTCAGGCACTCCCTGCAAGTTCAGGGATTTCCATGGACATCAGCCAGTTGGCAGCAGGGAAACCAAAACACCTCCTGAAAACAGGGCATGCCCTTTGCTGAGCTGGATCCTTGGAGTCCAGCTGAAGTGACCACGTGGGGTATAAGGAGGGAAGGTTGCAGTGCTAAGAAAGCAGCTTATCCTTGACTGTGGGATAAAATGGTGCTATGTATGGCAGCTTTAGGGGCAACGCACCCTCTGCAGGCAGCTGCGAGCTTGTAGCCTCTCCCAGTGCCAGTAACATCTTGGCTGATCTCAGGTGCAATTCTGCATGTGTGGCTGATCACATGCTTTTTGTTTAAAGGTAAGAGCATTAAGGATCCACAAGCAGGAGGAAAGCAGATCAATGATAAAGCCAAGCAAAACAATGATGGTCATTTCTCGGAAAGCACCCCTGCCTCAACCACTGTCCTACCAGAGATGGGTGGAGATGTTACAAATGCCTCAGCTCCAAACCAAGCGTTACCTGAAAACAGTGCTGGAGGAAATTTGCCACCAGGGTCCTGGACAGAAGGCCATTTGGTGGAAGTTGATGGGGCTGGTCAGCCCGAGGAGGGTGCTGGGATAGCAAGCACAAAGAGCAGCGCCATTGCTTTCTCTGCCACTAACATAGGCGCTGGGATAAAGTTTGTGAGCAGCAGTTCAGGCGCTGCTCTAAGAGAGCAGCTTAATGGGTCTATCTCAGAAGAGCAGGACAACGATCCTAGCAGCCCAGGTAGTGGCTCAGAGAGCTACAGGGTGGCGCGGGAGCAGGACACCCGGCTGAGCCAGAACGGGGTCGAACCTGGCAGCGGTCCGTCTGCTCCCTGTGATGAGGCTCATCAGGCGGAGTCAGAAGAGATGGCAAAGGAAAACGAAGACCCAGGTACAGACTCACTGTTGGACACCTCTCAAGATAAGTCCTTCTCGGAGGAGCCAGCCACCGACTCTTCTTGTTCAGCGACACTGCCCCCAGGACAAAGTCACACTGACAGGGAAAAGCAGAGGACATCTGGGAAACGGAGGAAGAAGAAGAGACACAGCAAAAGCTACTCAGGTAGCCTACACAGCAGTCGGGGACTGAGTTAAATTGGGGGGGCTTCCTAGTATATTTATATGTATCTGTTCCTCCCCAATCCAAGGTCTGATGCTGTCCGTAGGAGGCCCCGTGTCCCTATTTTTAATGGAGCTGTTATTTTTTTTTTAACCTGAAAAAGATTTAAAAAGAAAAACATAAGCATTGTTCATTCTCTTGACATTTATAAGCAGTTTATAAAGGGGCAATGATGAATCAATAATTAAAAAGCCCATTACACATACGCAGTAAAGATTGCAATAAGCACATCTGTCAAGTGTGCTAAAGACAGCTACAAGGCACAGTTATGTGCAAACAAGAGCTCCATTAGATTCCAGAGCTGTGATTAAGAGCAGTTAATACTGGGTACTTAATCAGTGATCACCCCCTCTCAACTACTTACAAACACATAAAGCCAACAACAACACCGCTGGTTTTTTTTTTTTTTTTTTTTTCTCTCCTAAGCTGCCTTGCAAGAGCACTTTGCTTGCAGTAACTTGAAAACCTCCCTGAGACGTGCCTCAAGTGGCTCCATGGGTCCAGGTCCCTTAGATTCTACAGAGCTGGAGCCACCTTTGGGTGGATACTTGAATCCCAAATTAGAGGTGCCTCGTAGGGAAAACACATGGGTCTGTCAGCCTTCGGAAAGATACAATGTACTGTCCAAAGCCTGTTTTTTGCAAGATCCTGGGGTCAAGCAGGTGGGCAGGACAGTGGTCGAAGTCTCTCTTTATCAATGTTGAATGTTTTTGCTTCCAAGGAAGGAAAGGAGTGTTTGAATACCCAACTGCTAAGAAAGGCAGCATGGGCTGACCATCTACCACAGAGGGACTTACCCTTCCAGTGCCAGGATGACCTGGGGCTTTAATTATTTATGTTTCTAACATACCACTTTCCCATAGCTAAAAAAAAAAGCATGAAACAGAAATGGTTTCCCAGCACAGTGGTTTCCAAACTTGCCTCACAGGAAGCAGCAGGAGGAGCTGCAGCAAAGGGAGTTCCCAGCCATCACCATGCTTTCCTAGTGTCTGTAATGAATATTTCTGGCTTAAGGCACTGACCCTCCACAAAAGCCATGGCGTTCCCTAGGCATCTGATGAAGGCATCCTAGGAATCTCTCTTCTACTAGACAATGTTTTCATTGTAAAAAGTTCCCTGTTGTTACATTTGCCTTGCTATGATCAGATATATTTAGTGTGTCTCTTTTGTTTAAAAGCAGAGGTTGGGACTGATACTGGAGATAATAAAACAAAAAAAGATTGTGTGGTACAATGAGGTATGTAAATTTGCAAAGGCATTTTTATGTGAACTAACCCCAGCACTGGGACTTTACAGACCTAATCAATATTCAGCATATCAGCTAACCTTTTTGTCTTTGTGTCTAATCACAAATACAATTAAAATAAATTTGCTACTCTGATTGTTACTGTCCAGGGTGTTGATCTTGTGTTGAGTGGAGTCAGTGCTGATCTCCCCACAACACAGGGTCACATCCCACATCTGTCCTCTGTGTTAGCAGCAGCCAATCCACCTTTCCCTGCAGATAATTAAAAGTCAGTATTCTAACCAAGTGAATCCAGACTCATGTGATAAACAAAGTCCTTGCTTTAATCCCATTATTTTCTCAAAAACCGTAAAAATGCAATTTCAGTACCTACCTTCTGCAAAGAACAATGTTTGGTTTGCTTGTGGGTAGCCACTTTCTGTTGTACCGTGTACATACGGACATCTGGAAAAAAAAATAAAACACTAGACTCAGGGAGAAATACTTGCTGGGACAAGGTACCAGCTGCAACTCAAAGCCAAGTTCAATGCCTCGTGATACTGCACACGAAGTAGTGCATTGGAGCAAACAGACTGTGCATACTTCTCATGTACATTCATACATCTTTCTGGGATGAGGGGGAGGAGGTAATTTGGCTTTTGTCACCAAAAAAAAAAAGTAACACAGGTAAACCTTATTTCTGACAAAGTACATATCAAGTTCCCTGCATCCTTCACTGATGCTGGCAGCATAGTTGCCCATCATAAGAAAACTTTCATTTATGAAAGTTTGCCTGTTTTTATAGCAAGTGGAAAGAAAAGCAGGAAAAAGAAACAATCAAAACATCCACTGTACTGAAATTGCATAGTTACTTATTGTCCTTTCCATGCTGATGACTGGCTCTTATGAACTGAGTCAATGATGCTGAATCTCTCACTGTCTCGTTTCCTGAAAGGAATATGTTTATTCTTCAGCATTCCCCATGCCTGGGGGGCCGGGAGCTTTGCTCCTGCCCAGCCCAAGTCCCTGGCAGTGTGGAACAGAAGCAGCTCTGCAGGATTTCCACATATGGTTGCTTTTGTTTCTGCACCTGAAGCATCATTGCTAGCAAGAGAAAATGAGATATATATTGGGTAGTTACACTCCTGACTGTTCCTGCCCTCTCCTCTTGGCCCCTTCCATACTGCACCACAGGATTACATTGAGGGCAAAAGGGAGGTAGCACTGTCAGTTTAAAAATCCTAATGAAGATCTACAGCAAGAGCAGGAAGTAGTAGCAGCAAGGCTCGGGTAAGAAACATGTGAGGACCAGTGGTCGTGCTGCACAGGGAGGACAGCTGAAACCAGGAGCTGTGTTACTCAGATTATTTGTGTTTTAAGCACAGGGATTCCAGCATACAGGCTTAAAAAAATCATATTTGGGAAAAAAAAAAAAAAAGGAGATACAGACAGCTTTGAAGTCTCCTTTGAAGATGTAGGAAAGCAATGTAGAGGAAGGCATGGAAAAATGGCACCTTTAGGAAGTGACTGAGTCAGGCAAAAGTTCAAGCACATCCTTGAAGTGCCAGCAGTACCTACAAGTGCTTGCTGCTGCAAGGGCAGTGATGAACAGCACCTTGAAACTTGCAGTTCCCCTTTTTCCCTCCTCCCGTCATAATGTCATTTGGAAAGGTTAGTGGAAACAAAATCCGTTTGCTTCTTTTAGTCTCCAGCCGCAGCGCATCCTCACCCAAATGCAACTCAAGTCTGTCCCTCTTGATATGACAGCCTCAGCAAGCCTGAAGTGCTCCCCATCAAACAGATGGTGAACCCAGGAAAAGAAGTTCAATATTTTTTCCTAGGATGATCCACCTGATTTTTAACCCTTTCTTTGTTCAGAGAGAACCTTTTGTTTCTTGGCCCAAACACACACAGTCTGCTCAGGTCACAGCACCAGGTCTCTCAGTACAGGATATTTCTCTCTCTGGCTGCCTTGCTGGAGCTGGAGTTTGCTGGGTTGAAGTGAAGCTGCAGGAATCTTCCTTCTTGTGCAGATCCAGTTGCAGTGATCAAGACTTGATCCTCTTACTCCCCACCCCCAATCCTTTTGAGATTCTGTAACAGCAACAGAGTAAGAGCAGGATCTGGCCTACCAAGAACAGCCTGCGAGTCTATGAAATAATATTTCAGAGCTGTAAAAGGACTACTGTAATCAGCTGTTCAGCTCTTGTCTCTTGACTATAACTTGTTATGCAGCAGTTTCTGTATTCACATCATTATTCTTTAAATGTCAGCTTTTACACATAGAGAGTGGTATCTCATGTTATCTTCATATTCCTGAAAGAAATTGTTTGGCCTGTTTCCCATGGAATCAAGGTACTGGTGGTCACCCTGTGTTTGTGTGTGTCCTGGTAACACGTGAACTCATTTCTCAACCAAATTTGAAAAAAAAAAGAGCTTGAAGAAGAAATGTTCTACAAAAGCTGGGAGTCAGAGGACACTGTACGAAGGCCTGCACTCAGGAGGAGCTGTCTGAGTTTCCTTTTATTAGCCCTTACAGAATCACTACAGACAAACGTTCACGTCTATTCATAGCACCATTCAGGAGGTGTCCAGTCCAACCTGCTGCTCACAGCAAGGTCAGCTGAGATGAGACAAGGTTGCTCAGCGCTTTGTCCAGTTGGGTCTTGGTCATCTCCAAGAATGGGGACAGCACAACATCTGTGGGCAGCCTGATCCAATGCTTGGCTGTCCTCATGCAGAGAACGTTTCTTCTCATACAAACTCACTGAAAGAAAAGGTTCAGTCAGAGGCTGAACAGAAACACAATTCATCTTGAAAGCTAAGTCCATAAGCTACCAGACTTTGGCAATTCCGCTGCTCACAAATCTACTTGATTTATTTGGTAGAAAATAAAAGAACAAACCAAACAGCAAGCATAGGCCAAGTGCTCAAACAACACAGCCTGTTAATGGACTGAGGGAGGGAAGAGGCAAAGGTAAAAGGACAGGAGGGGGCCCCAGTGCTGTCTGCCAGCAGCTAGGACACACGTGGGCACACTGGGAGATCAGCCTCCCTCCTGCAAAGGTGGCAGCAGGATTTGGGAATTTCCTTTTTTTTTTTTCTTTTTACATTGTTTAATTTAGAGAACTAGGTGCTTCACCTCTGCTGCAGACTCAGTAGTGTCTGTGGGCTGTTTACTAGTGGACCAAAAGGATATGATCAAGCTAATGCTTCTTTTCCTGTATGGCCTTTGCCTTCACATCTGTAATTAGAAATTCTTCAGTTCTTGAGTGGGACAGGTGCTTAAAAATGAAGGTGTACAGCTCTGTCCTTCTGACAGTCCTAACTCCCTCAAGAAACACCTCCAATCAGATGGGAGCCTGCCCATGGGTTGGGGAGCGAAGGCACAGGATACACGTTTTACTGTATCATGCTCTGACAGAAACTTTGTTCATGCCCTCTGAGTCCTCGTCCCCATGGCCAGGACCCAGCTCTGCTCCTTATTAGCACCTCTCACACAAGGTGGGAGATGTTCTTCATCTGCACAAAAAGCCACACGCAGACTTCATTCCACACCACTTGACAATGACACCCAGGACTAAAGCATTGGACAAAACGTTCTTTGGACAAAACAAGACGAGTCTCCAGATTCATTAGTTCAACAATTTAATATCTAGAAGCATATCCCAATATTCTGCTTGGAAAACACAAGACTCACATTGTTGAACCAAACTAGTACCTAGCTCAAAAGCAGAGTTGCCCAAACTCTTGAACATGAGCATCAGTCCTGGAAATGTGAGGTTTTTATCAAGTACATAAAGTTTTAGCACTACCAGCTTTTAAGTTATCCAAGGAACATGAAACTTAGTTTCCCTAGTAGCACTCCGACCATTAGATACACACACACACACAAAACCAGACTGCTCTCATTTTAGACGTGCAAACAGTTTGTGTCTTCCCTTCCTCCTGCAGGCATCACGGCAAGGCAGAAGAAGTAACGGAGGCCCAGACGCATGCTAACTCATCCCCAGAGCGCTGCCAGCCTCTTGGAAGCCAGGCTCTGCGTCGCTGAAACGCCTCCCGTGGCCATCGCTGCCCTGACCAGATGCCATGCTCCTCCTCGCACAGCCTTCCACCCCTTGCCCGAAGGCCCGACAAGCGGCCCCGGGCCACCAGCACCCTCAGCCCATGCCTTACGCGGCCTGCGCTGTGCCCCAGCACCCGCGGGGACGCGGGCAGGTTCGGCACACGGCGGTGGGGAAGGCACAGGCCTCTCGGCCTCCGTCCCCAAAGCCGAATCTCCCTACCTGCTCTTAGGCCAAACTCCTCTTGGCTTGACAGCCAAGCGTCGCCCAAGAAAGGACCGCAGTGTTCAGCCCTCGGGGAAATTTTACAAGTAGCAGTGCCTCAACTAAATTAAGGGTATAAATTCAGCAGTGGCTGTACCCTCATAGGTAGAAGTGCATTACTCCCTCTTCTCATCACCCACTGTCGATTTATATTCGACCAGGTCCAAGACCCAGATCAGACAAATGTATTTGCACTCTCAACCATTTAAAGCAAGGAAAATCAGTTATAGGAACAAAAAGAAGTATGTGTTTTAGTAAACATATGGCCATATAAACAGTGTCTGGCTCCCAGATACAGCTTACATGAAATTAAGTTGAAGCACATCTGTAGTCTTGCAGCAGTCTTCTCACACCCACAGGTACGTACATAAACTTTTGGAGAAACAGGACCCCAGCTCCTGTTACTAAAGCAACAGAAAAAGGTTTTTCAGGGTGCTCTGTCAAACATTTTCAGCTTATCCTTTAGTAAATCTCCAGGTTTTAATACCATTGTCAGCTGCTTGTACTAAAAAGTCGTTGTGTTCAAGAGCTGCAGAACGTGTAGTTCCATGTTACTTTTGCTTTGAAACTGGGAATGTGCAGTATTGTGCTTTAAAGATTCAGAGCTTTATTTCTTAAGTTTTGTAATAACATTGTATCATAGTTTTGTACATAGCTGTCGATTCAAATTTATCTATGTTTATTGAATCTATGACGTGATAGCATGCTGAAATATGATTCAAGTGGAAGAGATTGTTACCTTTAAGAACTATGCCTTTATATGGTAACCCACTGTGTCTAGACTAACGTTCAGGCTAAAGCTTATTTTGCTTTGCTTAATAGGACTTGTAACATCCTTGTAATACTGAACACTTTGCTGGACTAATTTAGAAGTTAAGCCAGGGATTAAATCACTGGTTTATTTTAACCAAAGCATTGTTACCGAGAATCGGTTAAAAAAAGTGAAGATGAGTTTAGAATAGATGCACGGGCAGACTCAGCTCAGGAAGTCCTGCAGAGCAGCACAGCCCTGGTGCAGCTGAAATCATGTTTCTGGCTGGCAGAAGCAGGCTGAGCTCCACTGTTTCCTGCAAAACCGGATAACCCGCCCCAGGTTTGACTTGTGTGACTGTCATTGTCACATTTACAGCTTTCCCCTTTTTTTTCCCCCCTCTCTTCCAGCCTCAGAGCACACCACCCAAGTATCAGGCCTTCTTGCTGTAATTAAACCAGTTTCTCTGCTCTCAGATTAGACTTCAGCCTACAAAAAACTGAGTATCAAACATTTTCCCAGCAGCTTTGCAACCTCCGTGTTTCCAGTAGGAGCCTGCAGCTGAGGTTAGCCCTGAGCAGCCAGCCTCCTCCACTCCACCTTGCTATTTTATCAATAGGCACAAAATCACTTTGCGATTCAGGATTTGGGAACAAACAACCTTTCTTGGTGTGACACAGGGAACCTTACCTGCTGATACCCCTGGCAGGCTGATTTCTTCAGATACTGCGGTAGGTGTCCACTTCTCCATCTGGGTCTTTCAGCTACCCCCATTTCCACTCAGAGAGGAAAAACTCTTCTCACACAGCCAGTTTTTATTGCTCTGCATAAAAAGAGAGAGCATTCAAAAGAGGGCCTTCAAGGAGAGTGCATTTGGCGTTTCCAATTGCCCCCAAGGGTTTATGGAGAAATAGGTTATTTTGAGCCACTGCTGGTTCTTTGTTCTGTAGTCATCTGTGAAAACTGTATTAAATTATCTATACAATCACATCCCAATAAGCAGGTCAAAACGCAGCATTTATAATGTATTGCTACAGAGCAGCTCTGCTTCCTTTACAGTGATTATTTAACAAGAACAGGGGGATGGAGTCAGAGCAGGTCAAAGAAACATTCAGCTAGGATGTGCTGTTTTGCTCCATCTGTGACTTTTAAATAAAGTTCATGATCCTGAAGATTTTTCAGTGCTTGCAAAGGCAAATTAAATGCTGATAAAAGCAATGACATTTGAAGGTATTTCAACAGGTCTGTGCCCATTTAAGCCAACAGTGAGTCTGGACCTCAAAAAAGAGTTCTTGTATATTACAGCAACTGCACACGGAGTCCATTATGTAAACCAGCCTGTAAACACCATGAGTTTCTAGCTGTCAAATAACTGCATATTCGTTAATTAAACATTGGCTGTATGATAAAAGTGAAGCTATAGAAGAAATCAGCAGAAGTCTTTTCCAAGTATTTCACATCAGAATTTGGATATGTTTAAGGGGATGGAATTTCAGGGCTTGGGGTTTTTTGTTTTGTTTTTGTGTGTGTGTTTTTTTTAATTTCAATACTGAAAATACTTCAAAATTTAGAATAAAAGAAGTCAAAGTACTTGACAAGTCTCCTTTCTTCTGTGGGGATGGGGGGAGCCTATCATTCACTAGAATTTGTCCAACATACAAGCTTACAATAATAAAGGCCAGCTCTGTACCAATCCTATCTCTATCTATAGATGTGGTAGCAGTGATAGCCATGAAATATGAGTGAATGTGTTAGCCATGGGGTTACATTCACCTAATACATCCAAAAGCAAATACAGTCATGAACCAACTCCATCACAAACAACATTTTGTTCACTCCAAAACCAAGCTGTGGGCAGGATATGAAAAATAGCTTTGCCGTATTTAGAAACTTGACTACAGAGGGTTAAAAATTGGGCAGCGATAGTGATGGGACCTCTATGGATCCCTTCTTATTAGTGGTTATTTGCAATTACTATGTAGCAACAGTCTTGCAGAATAACTACACCATTTGCAGGCTTTGCAATGGCAATGTGGGTTTCTTGTAAAGTGTTGTGGTTTAAC
>VXAL01002271.1:143867-162683 GCA_013399475.1 Chauna torquata | reverse complement strand
CCCCCCTTTGCCCCGGCCAGCCCCCCCAGTTTTATTGTTCAGCATGACGTCATATGGTACGGAATATCCCTTTGGTCACTCTGGGTCAGCTGTCCTGGTCCTGTCCCCTCCCAGCTTCTTGTGCACCCCCAGCCTCCTCGCTGGCAGGGCAATACAAGGAGCTGGAAAGTCCTTGGCTCTGTGCAAACACTGCTCTGCAGCAACTGAAAACATCACCATTATCTTCATCAAAAAATCCAAAACACAGCATTGTGTGAACCTCTACAAAGAGAATTTAACTCTATCCCAGCCAAAACCATGACATAAAGGAAAAGGTTTGCAGCTGCTTAACGTAGAGCAGGTACCAGACTTTAAATACCTGTGGAAAAAATGATCACTGCAAGTTAATCAGCATATTTAGCAGTGTAAGTATAACACTCATCCACGCTGAGCTAGCACTTAATTCACATTAGGGACTCTCTAATGCTAGCTTTGCTGTGGCGTGAACAACTTCTGCAAGAACTCAGTGTGACAATTCACACAGAGCCAGGCATCAGTAGGAATTAGCAGGAGCTCTGCTCTTCTCTAATGGAGACCTTAAGCAGGCTCAGCCTGCATTATGCAAAGTCAGAAGAATCAGTCTGTGACAGTCAGCCCCTATCAAGTCAGCTTAGATAGACTCCCAGCCTGTCAAAGCAGGTTCTTTTCTAACATCAACAGTCTTTGTTGATGACACCTACATCATGGTTACAGTTGGCTTGTCTAGCTCTCGGCATGCAGAACCTGATGTGTTTGTTTCGTACTTAGGCAGCCTCATACTACACAACCTGCAATGAGTTTAGTCATGAGTTGGTGACAAGCAATTACCAAATCCAGCAGTCAGAATAGACGGAGAATGGATAGATAGATAGGTTTTGCCCAAAGAAGAAGAGGCTGCACAGGCAAAAAGGGTAAAAGATGTACAACACCTGCTGCTGTAATCCTTTCAAACCCACAAGTCTCCTTTGCAATCTAAATGAAACCCATTATAGCACACAATTCCTAAGAGCTATCCTTTGAGGCCAACAGAGCTTTCATATACACTTCTTTGCCACATTTTGTAATCTCTATTCTTCAAGGTTTTCATGGCTCATCTAGACAAAACCAGAGTTGATCTGATCTATAGTGGTGGTGGTAGCCCTTCTCTGAATGAGGGCTTGGACAAATGATGTACAGTGTACCTCTCAACAAACATTTATAAGATTCTTGGTTTAGCAAGAAGTAGATATAAGGGAAGCAGAGTAGTTCAGAAAAAGAGGGGAGTCTAGAAACTATTTCAGGTGGTCTATACTTTACCCTCTTCGGTGAAACAGTATGATAATGCTTAGAAGGATATGTTCCCAAAATAGCACCACATTCACTGTATGAGCAGTCCACAACCCATCCTGACTCTCAGACAGGATGGGTACAAATGGTTTGTTTCTCTAAAATATCACCTTAATTGGAGAGAGCCCAGGAAGAACAAAAGAACAGATGGGTTTTTCTCCCTCCAGGTACTTTCAGTGGCTCTACTTTTCTTGCAGAGGTCTAGAGGACGGAGGAGACACCCTGACCTCCACAAGCCAAGTTCCGTAACACATACCTACAGAGGTCTGGGTGCAGGCCACAGTATAACTACATCTAGATCAAATGACAGCTAACGTGGTAATCTCTTCCAGACTATAAGGTATCCCAAACCTAGCAAACATTTAAAGATAATAATCCCTACTGATGTATAAGCCCCAATTAAAGCAACTGCTGAAATTCCTTTTCATTTTGAAACATTCACCCCTACTCTCCACCAAGTCCTCAGTTAGTCCTGCAATACATCTTCCACAGTCTTCACACCTCATCCCTATAATCTACATACATTATCACATGGTTCCTTGGCTGAACCGCCTCACTGTTCTGTTGCAGGGCACAAGGACCTGCTCATGGGTCTTAGTAACAGTCTCACCCAATTTTAGCCATCCACAGCTGTTGCTGGCCCAGGCTCCACCTGCAGCAGATCCCAAGGCTCTTGCCTTTCTGCTAGCTGCGAAAAAGTGCAGCCAGTTCCCTTAAAGAACTTTTTTTGTTACCTCCATCACCAGGACCCATCCTACAAGCATCAAGCACACAGACTTTGCAGCCATGGGCAAGTCATTACTCTGTGCCTCAGTTTCCCCATCTGTAAAACAAATGCAATAGTATCCCTTGCAACATTTTGAAAACTGGTGATGAAAAATACAATGAAAGAAATAATTTTAATAATAAGCAAATAAAATCAGTAATATCAAAACACATGCTTGTTGTTATAATAGAATCAAAACAAAAGGAAAAGTGTAATTATCAAAGAGCTACTGTTCCCCTAAGACCTCTCTGAATCCAGATTGCAGAAAGCCCTTGAAAACCCTAGGAATGTAGATGAAAGGAAGAGGTTAAGTCTTATCTCAACAAGAAATTAAATAAACATTGCTTGTGCAAGATGGGACTTAGATCTCTAATTTCTTTGACTTCATATTTTTATCCTTGTAAGAATCATAAATATCAAGGATAAATTACACCTGTTGAAAAGTCAACAGTGAAGGGTACCACATAGCAAGCCTCTTAATGCAAGCAGGACCCTGCATCTAAACCACAGCAGGTGTAGCCCATTGGGAGGCAATGATCAATAGCTCTGTACTAGTTAAGGACCTTAACTGCATGACTGACTGATTAGCACTAGTCCTGGCTGGGTTATACACCCTTTAGTTCACTTCTAACTATTTAGCAAGAAGCCCATCTTCTTACCCTCTAAGATGTCTTACACTACAGAACTTGAGTCTTATGCTTACATCTTTGACGATTACCTTGAATGTTTGTAGGGACGCTGTTTTTAACCAACTTCAGGAAAAAAAAAAGGGGGGGGGGGAGAATAACACCAAAGAGGAAATACCAGGTTTTCTGAAGCATTCATTGGAATCCCTGCCTTTAGTATAATAATGACTAAAAAATGAACTTCTAGCTACAAAGAAAATTGAGCCTTACTTGATAACATAGCCCCATATCAGCCCATCAGCAATGCTAGAAATGAAATAAATGAGAATAGTCACATGGCTCAAGACAGAGTTAAACTGTTTTTTTGGATCTAACTTAGAAACCTATATCCCACGCCATCAAAATACGACTCATCTTTCCAGGCTAATGAGAAGCATGCCTATTTTCAGTGCATCAGTAAGCAGATGGAAGTGAAAGCCTGTGTTGTGGCAGTCCTCAAACACCAGTAGCTCTTCCAATAAAACAAAAGATAGAGTACTAAAGTACTGAAAACAACTTCAAAGTTAATTGCAAATTGATTGATTTCAACTGGATCATCAGAGTTGGGCTGATGCATTGAATTAATCTCCATTCCCTGCCTTTTATTCCAGCCAATTATCTTGCTCTCATAGCTTTCAGGAGCAAGTCAGTCCTTGCTTGGTTGTACCGGGATATGTGCATATATATATATATTTACCAGAGGTGGATTTCTGTACTTTCTAAGAAGAAATTTCATGCAGATATTTTTCTTAAATATACACACAAACTCATTTGAACAGTATCAGCAATGTAAGTTACAGCTACCTTGAAGTTATATCAAAGCTCTAATCTTCCTAACAGCATGGATTTCTCTACACAGTCGCAAAAGTATAATCTTTGGAGGTACACTATTATAAACCTATTTATCATTCAAACCGTATTAGCTGTTTCTTGTGTAACATTCTTATTTTATTAGGATTTAAAAAAACAAGACTTTCCTGTACACAAGACCTGTGGCAATTTAGACAAGTGGTCTGATTGGGGGGGGGAGTAGCTTCCTAATTAATAGTGTTCTACTGACTCCTCCAATAGCTTAATTAACATAAATAAGCAGCAGAATTTTAACTTGATTATTTCTAATCAGACTTTTCATCAGCTCATTTTACTCCTAATATTTCTAGCAGAAAGTGGATTATTCCTCATCAGATTCTTTCATAGTGCCAAATCTCTCCCTTGTCCCACTAAGGTAATTACAAACATCTGTACAAGTTCAGAACAAAGATTGTGAGGTCCTAAAGGGGATACATTAAGTCATTTACATAAATTAAAAGTAAGCTTACTTTACCTTTGAGAAAGTATTGGTGCTTATTTGTGAAAAAAAAAAAAGAATATTTATGGAAGGCAACTAAAAATTAGTTCAAGTAAACAGCAAATACAGTTAATACTCATTTTCTATTATATGTCTTTGGCTTAGCTATATTAACTGCTTCCATGTTATATGTAAATCGAGTGTTGATTTAACATTTAATGTTCTCTAATGTAAGTCATTTCTTACTAAATTATGATTAAAATATAGATCAAAAAATCTATGTCTTTCTTTTGCATTGCATCCACTAGCTCACTGTTTTACTGAACTCGTTATTAGAACTGGGCACTGTCATCAGTACAAACTGCTAGGTTTTAAAGACAAACCATTTCAAATTAGGAGATCCTTTAGAGGACCACTATGGAATAATGATGCATCAGTTGTAGGTCTTATTGCAGATTTTAAAACCCTTAAAGAGTTTTGTCTGTGTAAGTCATCACTTAGAATTGCTATGCTAGGAGGAAAATGGTCATTCATAAGTATTAATCTAGTCTTTTGGGAACATAAATATGGTATATACCCAACAAGTCTCTGATCCTACACTAAATATAAATATGAAAGTATTCATCCAGTTAACTTCATTAGAACCACATATGCTACTAATATATGTTTTGTTAAAGACTTGTGCAAGGGCTGGGGTAACGGGGGTCTTGGTTTCTGTCTACATGCAGTTCCTGACTGCGCCACCTCCAGAATGTTGATGGTTTGCTCATCACTCCCTGTTCAACATGTGGCGTCTCTACCAGTGTTGATGGGCATTGCTATGGAAGTTAAGTAAAGAGACAAGTCACAAAGCAGCTACAGCTACTGAGTTAAGTGTCCCAGGACACAGTTCAAACATAGAAGATGTAACTGTTTGCAAAAGAAAGCTTCATTCAGTCAAGCAAAGAAGACCACGTCCTGAGCCAGCAAGTATCTCTGCTGACTTTGGTAGGTCCAGTTCCATATTTAAAATTGGCCATACATACAAATGGGGACTTCTGCACAGTCTTCTACAAGAAGCTTTGAGAGAAGCTCTACAGTCTCAGGGCAAGGGTAAAGATTTGTCTTAGATTAAAATTTGGTTAAAGGGCAAAGTAAGACCATCTTGTTCATTTTTATGCTTACCAGTCACTTCCCTGTGTGATCACAGGTCCCTAAGCAATTCAGCAAGACCTCAGCTGTAGCTTGTTTAATTTATTAGGCTAGAGTTTATCTCAAAATCCCCACCCTTCTGCAGTCAACATAAGTTGTGCTAATGTAGTTTCTCAAGAATGAGTGACTGTGTCCCTGCTGTCTGAGAAGTTCCCTGTGTACAGCATCTGTAGTTACTTCCATAGGAGGAATTCATTTACCTCTTCAAAAGAGAAATCCCACTGGATGGCTGAGCAACAGGGGCAAAAAAGCAAACAGGTAGAGATTTACAATGCTGATAGCATTTGCTCTTCCTTTCTTTATATGTCACAACAAGAAGGTAGAAGGATCAAGGGATCCAAATGAGCCTTATGGCCAGTGGTACTGTCTTGCTCCTGACTCACACAGCTGAAACCACTTGGAAATTTCACTTGTAAAGCAGATAGAAAAGTTTCTGCTATTTATCTTAACAGGAAGGTGACTGTTTCTTCTGTGGTTTTGGTTTTTTTTTTCTTCTGTAGGAGATAGCAGTAGCCAGCAGTTGTGAGGAACTTTGCTAACTCATGCACCTCCTCGTTGTCTTGTAGAGCAGCAATATGGGACCAGGGGAAGCAACAGAGAACCTGCTACCAAGCAAGCACTGCCTTAATCACCACAAATCACTGTCCAGAAGATCTATTCATAAGGTGAACAAATGTATTCAGGTCGACATGGACTTGGAAGAGGAGAACCCCAGTGCAGATCTGAGCCTTTCTCCAACAACCTGCCTTTCCAAGAAACCTCAGCTATGTCCAGGGAACACATCACCATCCCAGCAAGCTGTTTCCTCATCCTCCCAAGTACAGCCTGCCACGCTGGCTCCACTACCATTGCTGCCATCCCCTCCATCCCTTCCTCCTGGGTGTAAGGTGCCTCCCCCACCCCTTCCCATGCCTGGCATAAATGCCCCATCACTCCCACCTCCCCAGCCATGCAGTAATCCTGAGTGCAACCATCTCACTTGCGGATACGGCGGGCAGCCCCACCCTAAGAAGACACCGACATTGAGGATGAAGGTGTTTCACTGGCAGAAGCTCCCCTCTGACGTGGTGAGACGTACGTGCCTGTTTGTAAACACCAGGCTGATCGGTCCATTTACTTCACAACTAAACAAAAATGCTAATGCTGGGAGTTTACTTACTGCTAATGCAGTAAGTCAGGTCACACAGGTGGTCCCATCGCTCACCCTCAGTCACACAAACCAAAAAAAAAAAAAATCAATAGTCACAAATAAATATGGAAAGCCAGAGCCTTCACTAATAAATGGAGGAAATTGTAGTTTGGGAAAAGCACTAAACTGAGGCTCTGTGGCCACTAAAAGTGACCTTTTCTTAGTTTCTCAGCCTCTACAACATCACTAAGTGATGTTGTAAACTTTAAAGTAACTAAGGTTTTCAAAACGCTCTGAAGCGCTTTCAGCGCTTTTCTTCAGCGCTCTGGAGAAGAGGAGGCTCAGGGGAGACCTCATTGCACTCTACAGCTTCCCGAAAGGAGGTTGTGATGAGGAGGGGGTCGGCCTCTTCTTCCAGATAACTAATGATAGGACTCGAGGTAACGGCCGCAAGTTGCGCACAGGGAAATTTAGACTAGACATCAGGAAAAACTTTTTCTCTCAGAGAGTGGTCAAGCACTGGAACAGCCTGACCAGGGAGGTGGTGGAGTCACCGATCCTTGCGGTTTTTAAGAGGCACCTGGACAAGGTGCTACAAGATATGGTTTAGTAGCTTAGTGGGTAGTATTGGTGATAGGATGACGGTTGGACTAGATGATCTTGAAGGTCCCTTCCAACCTTGTGATTCTGTGATTCTGTGATTCAGTGGAAAGATGTGTGCCCTGTGGTTCTTTCTAATGAACTCCTGGCACACCATCCATGAGTGTCTTCTCAGCTGAAGCTTTTACTTCTTTTTTCCTTGCACAGCCAGAAGATGCATCAGCCAAGATCCAAGCCCGAAAACCCTTGTCAATAGGGCTGGGGAACACACACACTCAGGGCAGGACGTAGACTCCAGCTTTGTTTTGTACTGACCATGGCCACATGATTTGTATTTTATTTTTTCCACAAAAAATAACACCAAGGTCTGTGATTAACTTGTGGTCTGCCAAAGGGGTTTGCATGGCCTGTTCAAACCTCAGGGAGGAGACTGTGAACTCAGTTTCCATGTATGCTGCAGCTTTTAAAACTCACATCACACACCATATCTCATAAGAGTTCTCTGTTGCGCTTGTCATAAAGAAAAGGGGACATCAAGGAGGTAAGAATTTGCTGCTATGATAAAATACATAAATATACATGCTAAAAACAGTTTAGGCCACAGTCTGCTTTCTTGGGCAATGATGAAAATCCAGACTCAACTCCCACGTCTTTAGTGACACTATTGCAATCTCCCCTGAAGAAAAGGGAGGTGAGACCCTTGTTAAAGATTCCAATGTTGTTGATAAGTTCATGCTTTGAAGTGTTATGTGTTATTCAGATGGATCCTAATGATTCTGGCAATAACGCAAGGCTTGGGAGTCCTTATTTCCCGCACAGAGAGACATTTACCCAATTGGACACTACATCCCCTGTGTGGATACCACAATTCTGCATTGTGTAGCCAATCAGCAACAGTAAAAAGAATTTGGAGCAGCCTATTGGGTTCATCTGCTGTCTCCAGTTCAGTGAATCACATGTGGAGGTAATTTTCCAGGGTTAATTAACCTTCAAACCTTTGGGAGGCTGGCTGTGGGATCTGCCACTCTTCAATAATTAATACTAGTCCAGGACTAATGAGTGTCATAGAATCATCTAGGTTGGAAAAGACCTTCAAGATCATCATGTCCAGCCATCAACATGACCTACCAAGTCAAATCACTAAGCTATGTCCCTTTAGTGCCGTGTCCACACATCTCTTTAAATACCTTCAGGGTCATATTTCATTCACCTTGTGAAGTGTTTTCTTTCCACAGATCACACTGCCTTGAAAGTGTTCCTCTCTCTATGTAGTCCATCTTGAAGTGTGGTTCTCTTCTAGAAAGCTGTTCCATGTGGGCTGTGATACCAAGTGGCAGCAAGGAGCTCATAGAGCCTGACTACGCAAGCTTGGAGCTACTTTTCTGTGTCCCACCAACAACACCTAAGGAGAAAACAAGGCCAAAAAAGAAGTCAAAAGAGGTATTTGGATTGCTTACTTTTGGTAGAGCCTGGCAAAATTCTTGGAATTGAAAAGCTTGTTCGCTTTTTATTGTTGGCAAACTTTCATAATAAGGTATAAAGTCTGGGATATTCTGGTACCTTTTGCCTAAAACTGCCTTAAAAAAAGCACAGGAGAGGTTTAGAATTAAACATGTTGAAACAACTCTGCTGAGGACACTGCTTAACCTTGCAAGGGGAGGACTTGGGAATTACTGTACTGATTCTTAAAAATTGGAATATTCTAAGCAAATCATTTCCCATCTGTATGCCTTTATATCTCTCTCTCTCTCTCTCTCTGTCTTTCGAATAGATCTTACTACATATACTTTTGTAAACTGCTCAGAGTTTGATCAATTACGAGTGTTGATAATGTTATTACTAGAGAAGAGTGAATCTGGCCCAACAAATAAATAAAAGCTCTAAAACTTCAGTCACAATTAATGCAAATGACTGCATTTTTTTTTTTTATCTTTTGACAGATCACATTCATAGGTCCAAAGAAAAGTCTCCTCCTGAGTATATTACTGAAGCAATTTAAGTGGTAAGATTTGGAGATCAGTGTACTTTTTGATGTGTGTGTGTTTTTCAGATATTACATGAAATAAATTTAGCAGGAATACTTTATAACCACTATCTTTCTTTAGCAAGAAATCAACATAAAAACAAACCAAACAAACAAAAAACCCTAATGAGACGCAGTAGTCTCTTTCCAGGCAATTAATACCGTGTCTCAAACTGGTATTAAACCTAAAACAGAACACCACTAACTCCTAAAGAGACAATATCCATAAATAAAAACAAAATCATGCGGAAACATCTCTCTCATTGGTGTTATTGGCATAGATATCAATTGCTGGCAGGAACCGTTAGTGAAGATTCCTGACTGGACATTCCAAGTTACTTAATTTTAAAGAGACATCTCAAGGAGTTCAGGTCCAAAATCATACACAACTTTTATTCAGTTTTTCTATAAATGGGAAACAGTTTCTATAATTAAGCAAATGGAAATCTGCCAGTTCACAGTCCTCACAGAGGAATAAAAAGAAGCAGAAGAAAGGAATCTGTATTAGTTTTTAGCAAAATATCTTTGCTTTCAGATTACCTGAAACTACTGCAGGATGAAGATGGATTTTCTGCTCTCTCCCTGCCCTTTTGTGCAATGGCCCATGTTACAAGGGCTTCAAAAAGAAACCAAGCCTAGAAGTTCCTTTATGTTAAAAGTAAATCATAATCAGTCTGAGGGAGTTTTATAATTCTTTTTTTTTTTTTTTCCATTGCAAACTCTGCTTCCCAGTGGAGAAGAGCTGTGAATAGTCTAATCCAGCTGCTATTTCTTTTCTCTGCACGATTCCCTGGGCAGTGGTTAAGCTCTCCTGAGAGCAGTTAGTGGCCGCAGGACCAGCAGGTTGAGCCCCATCATGATGGATGGGGCTGCTCTGCAGCCGGGTGCTGCCTCTGTCAGCACTGGTGGCTGCCAGGAGCTGAGCTCTCCAGAGCCCAAAGCACAGCAGTCTGGATTCATTTCAAAGACATGTTGTTTACCGTACTTATAGGCAAGGATTTGGGGTAAGACTCTCTGAGATATTCATAAATACCTCTAAGTAGCAGGAGAGCTGTCACTTTTAGCCTTGGCTTTGCTGAAAGCAGTGAAGAAATTCAAGAGTAAATCTCTTCCCAGTGATGCTGGACACCCACAGTCAAAGGAGAGCCCTCTGGGTTTGCTGTGTGAAGATGAACAAAGTTCAGAAAGCACATCTAAATTGTTAGGAAAATTCCTTTAGGCTTCAAAAACTCTTCTGCTTATGGCAACTCTCTCTTTCCTACAGCTCCAATGAAGAGATCGCTGACATGATTCAGAAGGGGGATAGATCCAAGCTTGATGCTGAGATACTGAAACAGCTACTTAAACTGCTGCCTGAAGGCCATGAGGTATCTATTAAGCGTGTTATCCTGATGGAGCTGAGTGCGCTTCATGCTCGGCTTGAAATACTTCCACTGGTAGAGCAAGAAGCTGTGACCAGATCCTGTGTTGGGCACCAGAAGTATCTATGTGGGTATTTTACTGTTTTATTCCCTGTTAGATAAAAAGCCTGAAATCTTGCAAAGAAGAAAGATCAGAACTAGCAAATACAGACCAGTTTTATCTCCATCTCTTGGAAGTTCCTAGGTAAGCAAATTTTTTTTTGTTTTCAATCCATGAGTGTGACACTTACAAGAATCAATGCCTCTGTTTCCTGTGCTAGAGGGCTGTTTCTAACATTCAGTCTTCAGGATAAGTCATCTGACTGGTAGTTGAACGGCTGGCTGGAGACACCTTTCCTTCTCAAAGGCCAAACAGATACCTTTGGCAAACTAGTGTTAAATTAACCTTGGTCCTAACAACTTAATAATAAACTGTTGTACAGTTACTGCCTGTATGGCATGAAGTTGCAGACTGAATCCAGCCAGCAGGCTGCTGACTCACTCCATTCCTGTTCCAGAGACTCCAGTATACAAACGGGAGTCCACGAACCCAGGGGTGAACCACAGCAGTGCCTGTGCTTTGACCACCTCCAAGATTTTCCTGATTTTTACCAAGTCAGATGAGATGCATACAGAGAAATCTTTGTGCTCCTCTTAAAAACATGATGATATGTTGTGAATCACAGGAACAGTTTCCGTAAATCTGAACACTTGCCTATCCCATAGCGTGAGATGCTTTTTTGAAAATGTAGTGGTGAAAATGTGGCTTTTATTTTTCTCAAACTTATAGCTAGCTTTAAAATTACTCCAGAAAATGTTTTCATGGCTCTTGCACAACATTAATCCATGGCTTGGCATAAATGTCATTAAAGGGCATCACTGCAAAATAGTCAGAATTTCTATTTTGGTAGTTAAGAGGAAGAACAAAAATCCTAGCTAGTGCTGCCCAGGAATCATCAATAATTATTGCCTCATTATGCAAGGAAGTCACTGCCAGATTTCAGTGCAACACTGCTTTCTGAAAGACGAGATGATAATAGTTTCTAGGATATCTTTGGAAATGTCCAAGTGATTTATTTATAATGCAGTTCACTGAGAATGATCTAGTGTCAGAGCCTTAAAGTGAACATAACAATGATGGTACTGCACTTTGCCTAAAATGAGTGATTCTCCTGCTGCACATAAATCAATTAATTAGGCCCGTGGTTTTTGCTTCCCCCGCCCCTCCCAATGATCTCTTTTAGCTACCAGTTGCGAATTGAATGTATGCTGATTTGCGAGGAAACAAAAGTTCTTCTGGAGTGTCTGTGGCCAAAAGCACAAGCCATCAGGACAGCCTGTGAAAGTAAGTGCATCAGTGATGTGTCTATGCCCAGTGCTCAGTCATAGGAAGCTTCTCTTCTATGTCTACAATTGATGCTATTTCTAATAGCCCCTGTAGAGAAGAAGGAAATTTCCTATGTGTCAATGCCAGATTTTGGTTGAATATAGGTTGAATTTTTGTGTGCAGCAGCTGTTTTTGTCCATAACAATGAAGCTGTTCTAGTCTTCTCTCCACTCCGCGCAGGTTGCACGGAGCAGACCACAGTGACATACCACAATCTGTTCTGGCTTCCAAAACAGATGTCCCCACTGATGTTTAGCAGTGATTCAGAAACTCCCTCCATGCAGAATTAGCCTTGGTTTTAGTTTTAACTCAGTTCTTTCTTAAAATAACCCTTGGATTCAAGCTTCAATTCAGTACTTAGAAAAAGACTCTGACCTCCTGCTGAACAGTTAAACTGAAGAACTTTTGTTTATGTTCGCATAGAAAACTTGGCTATACCTGGCTGTTTGATGTCAATGCTATAGGTATGCTTTACTGTGTTGCAATCAACAGCTCCCTGCAGTCTCACTCTGCCCCACTGTGTTGCGTGGGCTCAGCATTTCTTTCTTGCTTTTCTTAACCTAGAATAAATGTACAGAAAATGGGGGCTATTGACTTCTGCAAATGTAAATACTTTTTCATGTGCGATTCTCCCTCATTAGCGGAACACATCCATACCCCAAGCTTTATGGGAAAACTCGTTTTCCATATACTTGAAGTGAAGAGACCCCAGTAGAAACTTAGTCATTCCACTTCTGTTCAGTTGACTTGTTTCTGTACTGGTTGATTTCCAAGTCCATAATAGCGGCTTTATATTATCTTGGATGAGAATTTTGTTACCCCACTGTCAAACCTAAGGAAAAATCTATTTCAGATAACTTCATTTAATTTATTGAAATTCATTTAATTTATTTTATTCTTCAGCACTTCTTACTAGTCACCGACTGCCAATTTTCTGTCAATTGATTCTTAAAGTCGGAAACTTTCTGAACTATGTAAGTAAGCTGACATGTTAACTGCTATATTTCTACAAGCAGCATAAAATGCAAATACAAACGAAGCAAGCAACATTTTTCTGTGTCTTCTAGGGGCATCACACTGGAGATGCTGGTGGTTTTAAAATTAGTGCCTTGCTCAGACTAACGGAAACAAAAGCAAACCAAAGCCACATTAATCTGCTCCACCATATTTTGGAGGTACAACAAAACTGTGAAATTATTTCTGTGTGCTTTACTCTCAAACATTAATTCCCTGGAAGCTAAGGGGTTTTAATGTCCATAGCTCCCCACCATAGACATCTGGAGGGAAAGCCTCTGTATCCGAAATATGTTGAAAACTTTGCCACCACTCTCTGGGCAAGAAGGATCAAACCTGTTTGCAGTGATGTTTAGAGAGCTAAACCTAGGGTTTTTTCCTCAGGTTTGCTTAACATGTCTGCTTGCTGTTTTCTTTCTCTTCTGCAACTGCTCACTCATGGTGACATGCCTTCCAAATGCATCTGTCAGATAAGGTTAATTTTAGTGGCATAAAGAAAAAATCTCAGGTCAGCTTGTGTAGCAGCACACGGGACGTAAACCTGAGCAGTTAAGAGCCTCTTTTTCTTCTTCTTTTCTCCCTGCGGGTACCAACCATGAAAGAAAAGAATGAAAAAGGCTAAACTTACCCCAGCACTTATATGAGGAAAACTGAAGTGTTAATTTTTCAATCGAGATATCGTACAGCTTGAAAGACTTTCCTGCTCTTTGACTAACAGCGGAAGGTAACCATTTTTTCCTTTCAATTTTAGGAGATTGAAAAAAACCACACAGACCTGCTGCAGCTTCCCAGAGATCTTGACTTTGTTTCCAAGGCAGCAGGGTAGGACATTATTGATTGTTTTTGTCATGTATGAATTGCCAGCCTCTTTAAAGCTAACAAGGAGCTGAGTCATTTTATGGTGGTGTAATAAGGTCACAGGACTTCTCTGCTGTGTGAGAGAGTTTCCCTTCTAACACCAAACAGTTCTGAGATTTGTAAATCAATCTGGTTACAACTTTTTACGTGGTGCTCAGTGTGATGTTTCTTTTGGATGCTCTGGTACTACCTTAGAAGTAAAACTGAGTAAATAGTGAACTTCATTTTCAAGGATCATATTCTTCTTCCACACATTGGAAAAGAAATATGTATTTTCTGAAATTTCTCAGTCATGTTCATGTGCAAGGCCATCAGAAGCTACATGTGCAGATCTGGAGCAAGGAGGGAGGGAGTGGGGCAATGTAGAAGCAACTGGGGACCTCAGGAGTCCCTGAGTTAAATATCAGCACAAACTTCCAATACGTGTGGGTGGAGAGGAAAAATGTCTGGTTTTGCGAGTCTAACACCAGCTCGTTCTGCTTAGCTCAGAAGAATCATGTAGGGGATACGCTAAATTCAATTTTAAAATCCAGATTTATTGCACCAGGATTAACAGTTTTTAATCCAGTTATGAATTCTTAGGAACCTTGCAACATTTCAATTTTCCTTGCAACTAGAAGCAGGGGTAACCTGGAAATCTGGAGGTGGATTGACATTGTTAAGTAGCTGCTAAATAATTAGAAGTAAAAAGTATTTTGATTCAGTAATGCAGAAAGTATTACTACAGGAGGTGTTAGGGCTTTTGCTAGTTGTCTGTGCAGAATTTAAGTTGGATGTTGTTTTGAAGCATCAATTTCTTTTTGGTTTGTGCAATAATAGAGATACTTTTGCTATCTGAAACTAAATCTTGCTGATGAAATAAAAGTAATTGCTCTCAAGTTTAGTCAAACCCTCAAACTTATAGAATTGATCCGCTAATCAGCCCCGGGAGAGCTGTTTACGGTGCAAATCCTGCAAGGGATTCTTCTAATGCTGTTCACATCTGGATGCACCTTGTAACACAGCATCAGGTTTTGATGATTCAGTTATTTTTTCTGGTAAAAGTGGCTGTATGAAGCATAAAATATGTTTGTTGGTTCTGCAGTGTGACATGTTTGGTCCTCCACATGAGCCAAATGAACTCTGAGGAGAGATACAATTTCAGATTATAAATAGATGAGGGAGAAAAACAGCAAGGAGGGAAAAGAACCACTTAAGTAATGACGGTATTGGCACAAGAGATGAGCGTGTGTTGTATGAATAAAAATAGGCTGGAAACTTTAGAGGTTTTCGAAGACTGGAACAGCAAGATTCTTTCCCAGGCTGTCTCAGGAGGTAGTGCAGGCAGAAGCATGGCTGCTTTCTCAGATGAGGGTTTGAGCAGCAGAGAAAAGGATGTATATGGAGGAGAATTACCTGCAAAAGCAGGGTCTGGATTGGACAACTAATCCTACATTCATTTGCAGAGATGTGTTTATAATAATCTTTTAACTTAATGAAAACAAAAGACTCACCTCTTTAATTTACTATCCCTTTTGTGGGCCTTTCAGGTTCCACTTTGACACTATGCAGGCTGAAGCAAGTGCCAATTTGAAGAAACTGTTGGAAATAGAGAAGCGTTTATTTTTGTCAACAGAGGATTTAAAAATACAGCACGCAAAATCTGTTCAAGTAGGTAAAGTGGGTATGATACTTTTCCTATCCTTCCCAAACACTTCAAATCTCTTCTCAAAGACACTGAAATTCAGGTTGCAAATTGACGCAGGGGTCTGTGGGAAGGGGGTCCTACGACACTCCCTCTGTAGCGTCCCGGTTTTTCTCCAATTCTGCGATGTGGTATTGTGATAAGGAAACGGCTGAGGACCAGGCAGCTCTATGTGTGGGCAAACGAAAGGAAGATGCTAAAAATGAAATGTAGGATGCAACCATAAATATGTGTAGGACAGTAACATGTTTTGTCTCGCTGTTCTTTGGGGAAAGAAAGATGTGAACAGATTTACAGTACGGTTTTTTTTTACATGCATCTCCAAACATCTTAGCTTTAAATATTCTCAAACCAGGGCTATGTAATTAAAGCTAAAAGGAGCAAATCCTGGTGTTGTGTATCCCCAGATCAGTCATCCCAGGTTGTGCCAAATTTTCACCTGGTTGTATGGTGAAAATGGCTGTATACAACGAGCTGCCTTGGTCCAAGTAAAAGTGGGGGAAATGCGGATGGTTCAATTAAGAAGACAATATTGCACACTGTCACCTAATCTTAACTGTCAGTTTTATCAAAAAACAATTGCTCAGTGTTAACTGGCTTGGGTCTTCAGGGCAGCTCAGAATGTGTTACTTCTTAATGTGCGTGAACTGTGTTGCACACTGTGTCTCAGAGCTGTGTCAGTGCTTCAAAGGACCTGCAGGAGGAGTTTGCCAACATTGAAAAGAAAAAGGAAGAACTTGCTGATTATCTTTGTGAAGACCGAAATAAATTATCCTTGGAAGATGTATTTAACACAATGAAAACCTTCAAAGAACTCTTCCTCAAGGCCTTACAGGTGGTTTGCATTTGTGACTGTTTAGAAATAGATTGAGAACTCCTTTTTTTGCTTTTTCCTTTTTTGCTTTCTTTCATTCTTTTTCCTTTTGTTCTTTTTCTTTTTTTTTAAAGCAAGCAAGAATTTCTTTTTTGATTTACTCCTGAGCCAGGTTACCTAAGCCCTGGTTCAGGAGTAAATGAAAGTAACTGCTTATTTGCTTGCAGCCTACAGCAAGAAATGATCATGTGGGCAAATGTAAAATGTGATTTTTTAAATTTCCATTCTTTTGCTAAAGAGCACTAACACCTCTCAAAGATGTTAGTCCCACTGTAAAATTATTAATTGGGCCTCAAAGGAATAGGAGCTTAGTGGCATGCGAAAGAACGAGCAACCTGACATGCTTTATAGGCTTTGCCAATAGGCTAAAGGCAAATTTTCTAACAGGCAAAGTCTAATTGGAAAATATGTTTACATGTAGGTATTTTACTGCATTGGTTCAAAACTACATGTTTTGTGTCTACTACAAAAGTGCAAATCTCCTAAGAGATTATATTTGGCACCTGATTGGTTTATAAGACCTTAGTCCTTGCGTTAAGGAGTAAGAAAACAGCAACTTCACCATAAAAGTTGTGCGGACTACCTCCCAATTAGTAAGCTACCAGCTTGCGTCCCCTAATGTATACATCATGCCTGAAATGATGTACTTCCTCTAGGGTTTTCTTAATGTCAGGTGATAGTGGCTTCACGTATATATATAAGTATGCGTGTGTATATATATACTACTGACTCCAGCAGAGCCCAAGACTGGATTTGCCTTCTACAAGTATTGCCAGAACAGAGACATCTGTGTTGGGCAACGTCGGAGCAAGAGAATGTGAGGGGTGCTTTAGGGCAGATCATAGTTTCAGAAGAATACACAGGAGCTTCTGAGTAAGTGTCTGAAGACAGAATGAAAAAGATATCCTGTATGTTCCTACTACCTGCTCCTCCTACGAGGCACCAGACTTCAATTTGCAAGCAATACCACCACCCAGGCTCAGAAGCAACGTGATAGTGCCGCAGACAGTCTGGAAAAAAAAATCCTCCAAACATCAGATCCTTCAGAAATACACCTAGCCCTTAAAGTTCCTAAAATATCTAGGTAGGAAGTAACAAATTAAGAGAGTCAAGAATATCGTGGCTCTGCATCTGTGGAGAGCTACACTGGAAAATCACTATGAAGGGTAACTCCAGCAACTGCAGGTCTTTTAAGAAGCAGTGCCAATAAGGGTTATGTAGTGTCACAGTACAGCTGCAGAAGATTTAAACTACTTTTTTTGCATGCTGCTTGTTCACAGCCAGGTTAGAGCAACTTGGAAAGAAACTTCTTCTTATCTGCGCAACACGTAAACTCCCTTTCAGCCTATTTTTTGGTTTTATTTCTCAGCAGATCCTCACATCAAGAGGGACCACAGCTGTTAGCCACTATTTATGCATATCTGTTACCTCCATTACAGACCTGTAATGTAATCTTCTCTGCCTTCTTGCCTTGCCTTCTGCCTATCACTGTAGTAAAAATACTGTATGTGCTTGAAACAGCAATGTCCTGAAAAGTTTAAGGTTTTCATTTTTAAAGCATTTTATTGTCCTGTTATATCGATTTTTACACTAGAATCAGTCAAATGCATCTCTTTCTATTGCCATTTGACTTAAGAGGCTTTAAGGATAAGTTGCCACATATTTTGATATGAGTGTTGTTTAAGCAGGTCTCTTAGCATTACAAAAATAGTTAGTGTTATCTTTCGATGTTCACATCAAATAAGAAGGCAAATCATTCTGATAAATAGTGATCCTTCACAGCTCCTAAGTTTACCCGGAGAGAGTTTGCTCTTGGTTTTTTGTTTGTTTGTTTGTTTGTTTTTAAACAAAGTTCTTCTCCATTCCCTGAGGGCTTTTTCTGGTTTCTTATCCATCAGGTAACAAAAACAGAGCTACACAAATGAAATTGATTATACAAATTTGCTTTCTTCCTCTCCATCTACTTAAAGAGGGGAAAAAAAGTTTTTCAAACACTACAGCTGACACAGTGGAAAGGAGCTGTTTTTCACCCAGGGCTCAATGTTCTCTTACTTCTTGAAAAATAAAAGGAGCAGATGGCAGGAGGAAGGAGATGGAGAGAAAATAGTTTCCCAGCTCAAAGATAAAAACCAGAATTGGAGATACACTGAGAACTGAGTTGTAAAATTGTGGGGAAAAAAAGCTCTGATTATAGAGGACTGGGAGAAACATTTTATTTCCCTTAGCACTTGCAGCTGTTCAAAGAGGGGAGCTCCCCATGAAGAGGCTGTCTAATTTCAGGAAAAGGAGAAAAAATGTTAAACAAAATCTGCTCTAGAAAGCACTGAGATCATCACAGAGGTTATACAGATAGCTCTGCGGAGGGATAGATTCTCTGAGAGCTCCCCTAAGATAACCAAGCTGGAGCAGCTGCTCCTCAGAAGGGTGCATATGGTGCTGGAACAGGATGTGCTTTAGATAGTGTGGGGATAAACAGTTCTCATGGAGCATCTTCTAATTCAAAGATCAAGTAAGTATCTAATGTCCCAAAAAGTGCAAATCCATAGTGACACCTCTTTTATTTAATCTCATCCATACAGCTGCCTTCAGTAAT
>VXAL01002271.1:131931-143436 GCA_013399475.1 Chauna torquata | reverse complement strand
TCGGGAGATGGAGAAAGGACTGTGAACATTCATTCCTCTGCCTTGGTGGACTTTCTTGTGTTGAAGAAACTCTGTTAACAGCATGTTTGTGTCAAATTGATAGTTGTTGTTTTGTTTTTTGTTCTTTAATTTCTCTGAACAACTCAGTTTAGGCTTGCTCAATCCATAAATTCTTTTCCTAACGTGTTTTCGTTTGTACAGTGCGTGCTGCTCGAGTGGCAGGACAATGCATCTCTGAATTCACCTCCTTTATTTCTCGTGGCATGTTACATAGAGACATTCTCCTAGGGCCCACAGATCTGCAAGTTTCTCAACAGTCATAATATCTCAATGACATTATGCTAAAACACAGCAGGAATTTATCAGGCAAGCACGTGGGAGGCATACAATGATGAAAGGCTTTTAGCTTCCCCATAAGGCTTCACCAACTGTACCTCCTTCTTTCAGAAGCACTCTCCACTCAGGGCAAATGTATCTTTTTTTTCTTTGTCAAGTATGCACCACTTTTTCTCCTTTTCTAGGCATCCAGGGAAGGTCCCTATAACCTTGAGCCTACAATGTTCCTATAGTTCTGAGAGACTAGCTCTATTGATGTTCACAAGTTTGCTTCACTTGTTGGGAAGTTTTTGTGGAACCAAAGGATCCTAAGCTTTTACCTCCTATAAAAGATCTAAGAAACTTGCACATGTTTCCTGTGACTTCTGTCCATCTCATGGAAATAGTGGTAGGCGATCCATAGCAATCAACCAAATCTATCAGTACTACGAGAAAATGTCTTTCGTGCTGCCAAACTCCCTGCAAAGGAGACCAGACACGTCTCATCAAGAATCCTACCTGCACCAATCATCAGCATCTTCCTGGACATTATTAAATTCTGTAATATGTCACAGCAGCGCCCTCCTCCTCCTAACATCACGAATCTCTCTGACAGGTCCATCAACTACTGATCTACATACAACACACAGATTAGCTACGTACTAGTTGCAGTCAAAAGCAGGCAAGCTTCCAGGTGTTGATGGCAATGTTCTGATGATGATTGCAGCTCTGGAACAAGACTCCATAAGCTTTTAAGAAAATGGCTTTTTGTCATCTTGATGTTCTGCTGCTGTTAGCATAGCTGTTCAGAACTACCCTCTCCTGGGGTCAAAACCCAGAAATACTCCTTCACCGCATAAAGGTCTTCCTGCACTAGGAGTAATCATTCAGCTTCTTTCTTTTCCTCCATTAATCATATCATCCCAGCACCAAAACCTCTAAGGAAACCAGAGTCCTATTTGTCTGCATAAATCCTGACAGGATTTATGCCATCCTGACACCTGTATGACTAGTACAGACAGGCATACAGCTTGCACTCTGCCGCTGAACACCAATGCAGAAATATAGCTGGCAAATTTAATGGCTGCCTGAAGAGAAACTGTGAATTACTGTTTAACACAGTTGAAAGGTTCCTGAAATCTCTGGTAGAAATCCCTGAACAGAAACAATAAAAAATCAAGGTTGCAACAGGATAAATATCTAGAATGCTAATTAAGTTAAACAAATGACGTGTTTCGTGGACAAAGGGATTCATTAAGAACAATGCATTTCAGTCTGTAGTTGAATCAATGAAAAAATCAGTTAAAGCAATGAACTCATTTGCTGGTAACATCATCAGATGGAGAGGGGATTGACGAGGAAGCTCTGTTGTGCTATTTACTCTCAAACCCCAGCAGCTCAACAATGTCATTATAAGTGCGTATAGTGCATATTTAGCATAGCTTTTAATAGCAGAGTATATTAACTGGCTTTTTCTCTAGTAAGTCATCTTATTTAATTTTCTATTTGTCATTCTGTCTGAATGCAGGAAAATCAGCAAAGGAAGGAGCAAGCTGCAAAGTCTGAGAAAAGGAAGAAACAGCTTAAAGGAGAAGACACGAAGAGGCTAAAGGGAGAAGATGGAAAGAGCAGTATATTTAACAAAAAATAATTCTGGTTTTATTAGCCACTCTTTTGTTAACTAGAAGCAAATTATCCGTTTAGTTATGGATGATCTAATAGAATTAAATGTGATTTAGCCATGGTTGATGTCCTTGTCAAGCAGATAGTATAGTAAGACATCAATTTTCAAGTGCATGTGAATGGTCAGAAGAAAGCATGATAGGGACGTTAGAAAAAATATCACTCCCAATGGGCAAGTTACTACCGTTTTGCTTAGAGGTGGGTAGTATCCTGGTATTGCTCTGAACAGTTCTTGGAAGGCTTTTAGGGAATACAGAGAGTTGCACATACCTGAACTTCAAGCTGTACAGTGTCACTGTGGTAGGCAAGCTTTGTCAGGTTACCACAACCTTTGCTTTTTCCTGATCAGAGTTCTGATTCCTTAAAGTGGTTAAGTGTGCGCTTTAACGGGTGTCTGTGATTTGCTGAAAAACAGCAGACTGACTTCAATGCAGAGAAGTGTTTGCTGGGGTGGGCTGAGCTGGGTGTGAGGCATTTCTAGTGTAAATATTAGTATGTGTATATTTTAAAATTATATTTTGGCAAATAACTGACATTCAGTTTTCTTGAAGATTTCTGCTGATAACATTTGGTTGTGATTCTTGATTCTTCAGAGAACTACTGCAAGAATGGCATAAGTAAACCTGACTGGAGTTCATGTAAATCTTACATTGGATACTCGCCCCTTGGAAGACTCTGTTTTTCCTTGTATCTGTTGTCTAAATAAATGGCCTTCTTTTAGCTTCTTTTTCAAAATTACTCATCTTTAGGAATGTATTTTAAAAGTACATATAACTATATTGAAAACTGACCAAAACAATGTTTTCCATATTGTTTTGCAAGCTATACTGCAAATATTTTACCTACTTTGCATGCTTAATGTAAAGTTGCAGATTCAAACAATAAACCTTTTTGCTGTAAATACAGAAAACTAACGTAGTATATGGTAAAACAGAATTATAAAGCAACATTCAGCAGCTGTAAGGATTAAAAGTGTGCTTCAACCCTACGAAGAGCAAGAGCACCAGACCAGAAGACTCACTTTCACCACACAGTTTAGATGGAACTGTCGTAATTTTTGGTCTCTTGTGAGGAAGGTAGGTTTATTTCTTGAGATATAAACTTAAACATGAAAAAGAGACTTTAGACTCTGATTTATTTTTCGGTACTTATTTTAGAAAACTGTGCCTAGCACTAGTGACAATGTGAATTGGGCATTTTATAATTTGTAATTTGTAATCTGGTTTTATCTGCAGCAGGATATGGTGACACAAACTATAGAGGATATAGGGTCTGACATGGCAGGGGACTGGAGCTCATCTTCAGATTCTTCATCGTATGTATAAACCTTGGGTTTGTTTTTTTTTTTGGATCATATATTTAGCAAATGAAGTAACTATTTTCTGAAGGAGGGAATGAAAAGACAGTAAATCTGGTGAAACAAAAGGCCTGGTTCCACAAAGAATTACATATACCTTTAACTTTGCAGGTACCTCCCTTGAAGTCGGTGATATACGGCACAGAGGGGTAACCCTGTGCACAAATCTTTAAGGCCCCAATCCTACAGTCTCCAAATCTCTGACCTTAACTCCAGTCACACGCTCTGTTAGTGTCAGTATCTGGTTTATCCAGTTGTCTGAGGATCATTTCTCTGCAGTTGACAGACGTGCCACGCGCAGCACACAGCACCAAGGTCTCTTAGCGCAGGCAATAATCTCACTCCCCCTGGTTCAAATAGAGGATGTGAGAGCAGAAGCACACATCACTGAGGTATTATTAATAGATTAGAAGCGAAGGCTTGTGGCTGCTGAAAACTGCAAAGAACCAATCTGAGTCAGAAATTGTTACCAAAATTCAAACGTGTGGCACGATTGAGAGAACAGATCTCAGAACTACTTGATTGCATGCATTAAAAACAGCTTTCCTGTAAATGAAATTTAAGGTAGCATTTCAAAAAAAAAAAAAAAATGTTGACAGGATCCTGCTGATTCCAGGGATTTAGACATCTAGGCTTTTTTGAACTCCTCTGAGTGTGTTTACATATGTATTTACATCGAGATTTTTTTCCATGCATTTTTTTTTTTCCATAGCAGACTAAGCAACTCTACTGCTTTACTTTCTGCTGCTTCTGTTGCAGCAGTTTCTGCCATTGGGTATTTACACTCTTCAGGAGAATTGTATCAGATACATGCAAAGACCAATACTACATGTTATTTCAAGAGATCATAAAGTATTTGGGGTTCTTATCAACCAAGGGGAAAAAAATGAGCTGCTTCTAATGCAAATCCGGAGACAGTTAATGACCAGAACAAGCAACAGAACAAAACCCCTTAGGAACAAATGTGAGAACATGCAGAGAAGGTTGTGTTAAATACCTTGTGAGAATTTACCTACGTAGCTCTAATACTGTAGCAGAAAGGGAAGTGCCATTAAAAGATGAAAAGCAAGTAAATTTTGATGAACAGTATCGGAGTTTTGCAACACAGCTATCATCTTTACACATAGAAACCAACTGCAAAAGCAGACCCCCAGCCCAATTTCTTACGTTGAAATATTCACAGTCCAACACAAGAGCTTTTCTCTGGTAAACTTCTTACTGTCTGTACTTTCACAGGACTTAATCGTTTGTCTGTAAGTAACAAACTGATATATGATCAGATGTCATCAACATGAATTGGTCTTGCAACAGTAAAAGTATCAAGCCTTTAAGAACAAGGGAAATAAGCAAAATGTTCTGCTGCTAAAAGGTTACTGAGTTAGTATTGTATTGCCTGGATTAGCTGTTTTAAAGCATGTAATAATGGTTTCAAAATTGTATATTAAGGACAGGTACAACTTTCAATGCAGAATTTACTTAGAACTGCATTGTACTCTGGTATGTGTTTGTACTTCAGTATGTATTTCATTTTTGGATATGCTCATTTTGGTAAAACAGAGTTAAACAAATGTGCCTGAATCTTTCAGGCTTATTAGTTGTGTTTTTAAATCATGTACTAGCAAATAAGATCCTGAGTAACTGCTTCTCCTGTGCCAATTCTGAATACATTTTTATGTTGTTTAATTTTTTTTTTTTAAGGGGATTTATTTTCAGGTACAGCTGCAAGGTCATACTATCTGGCTCTTAATCTCCTACAGAAGATGGTGCATAAATGAGAAAAAGCTTCCTAATTGCATCTGACAATATTCCACATGAATTCCATGTGAATTCTACAAAACTGCAAAGATTTAAAAAAAAAAAAAAAAAAAGCTTTACTCCATGCCCTGGAGTTCAATGAGTTTGCAACAGTTATTTTACTGGGAGCATGGTAAACTTTGGGTCATGCTCTCTCACAGGCATAAAGAAGCAAAACCATACTGCAATGTTCCTTTAATCTCTTTTTAAAATATACATCCGTCTGCAGAATCTCTAACACATTATATTGGCTGAAGAGGAGACTCAAATTGAGCTTATTCCATTAAAATGTGTTTTTAAAACTTTCCACAGACTTTATATAATCTAATTTTTGTGCACATGATTTACTCAGCTTAAATAATTTGAAGAAGCCTCAAAATTTGCTATCAGCTCAATTATTTGTTGGGCAGAGAAAGATGCTAGATAATTCAGTTATAAGAGGGCTCATCCCAGGAAATCAGAGACTAAAATTCCTACTCACATCTCCAGCCAGGGGAAAAACACAGATCTGAGCTGGTATCTGTCACGTCACAGCTGAGACTCCTAACTCCTCAGCCAGCATGTGGTCATGGTCCAAACACAGTTTTGTGGGGCATTTGTTTTGGTTTATGCACTCACTGCTTATTGAGGGAGGGACCTGGTAGCAAAGCAGAATACCCAACGTGAGACTCCCTCCCATGGTTTGACACGACAAAATGAAGGTGTAGCTGAACTGTGGGATAAACTGCATTTGCCAGCCCACGGAAATGTAAGTGATCACAGCACTAGGTGGCAGCTGAGCAAATTTTAAAGTGCTACCTAAGTATTAGATCTGGGTATCTAAACCGGTGGATACATTGAGTGGGCAAAAGTCTTCAGAAAAGACCTACAGCACTGGGACTTACTGGGTTACTAAAGTTGGTCTAACTCAAAGGGGTTTGTATTGAATCACTTTCGCCAAATCTGTTCTTAAAACTGCCCAAGGATACAGGAATTCCACAGTCCAGACAAAGTGTTGCTGGGCTGCACTGTGAATGTCTGTAGGAGCAGTATTGGAGCAAAGCTGGCCTTATCCACAGCTTCTGTTTCAAGCTTAATAAAGTTTTATATGCCTCAAAGTTTGTACATGTTTATCAGATCAGTCAGTATAATAAAAGTTACAAACCCTTTTCATTTCATTGTGTCCACCACAAGCAGAGTAAACACGTTACCACTCCATTTTAATTTGCCTTTTACATATTTGGTGGCTGTTATCACATGACCTCTGGTCCTTTTTTCCTAGGTAAACAACCCCAACCCTTTCACTTTTTCATCCTAGGGCCTGTTTTACAAATCTGTGTTCATGCACTTGGGGCTCTCTTCTGGATTTTTTTCAGCTGGGTCTCATTGTCCCCACAGTGCAGTACTGAATCTCCAGCTGGATGGTTCAGCAGGGCTAAGGACATCTTCCTCTATTTCATAACTTGTTCTTCCATCTCAGCGTGATGTTTGCCTTCTTTTGCAACCACATAACGTTTTGACTCCTATTCAGAGGAGAATCACACTGGTGTCCAGTGTGATTCTTGTCGCTTCCAGCTTTGTGCCATCTGCACATTCAGTAAGTGCACTCTCTATTGCACGCTCCAAGTCTTTCATGAAAAGACAGAAGAAAATTTGAACCACAAGCACAGCCTTTACAATTTGATCTGCACATTGTCCAAATAAATTCTTTACTCCTCTCAGAGTATAATTCTTCATATGCTTTTGCACCATTATACTATTTTTATCAGGGCAGTGAGCAAACAAGTGTTTGGTAAAAATGTAGTTCTGAAAAAAATATAATGGTATAGTTTTGATTAATTTATTCTGCTGTAAATCTTCAGTGCATTGTTTTAATTATGTGGACATATTTAGCTTGTATTAGTTGACGTGAAGTTAAAAGCGTTGCATATTTAATCTGAGTAGGCAGATCTTTGAAAGTCTTTCTGTAAAATTGCAAAAGTCAAGCAGTGTCAGGTGGATTGGTTCTAATGGAGGAGCTCCAAGGAACAGGCCTGCTTCTCTGAGATCCTGATCCTGATTCCTGAGCTAATGGCTCATTCCCTTCTTTGTCAGGACCCAGCACCAGGTGACTCCCAGGGGACCAGGAGACTGCATACCTGCAGCCTTTACAAGTCCCCTGTCACTCTGCATGGCCTCCCTGTTAATCTCACGCATTTCTCAATTTGCAAGTCAAACATTTGCTTTGAACTGAGCAAAATCTACATCGAAGATTAGATTCTTTCTCATGTCAAATATGAAAATGCATTTAAACCCATTGATTTCAGTGGACTTGAGTTTGTTTTTAAATTGGTGTAAGAAGAATAGATCACTTCAAGTCACCAACTGCTTCATGCTGCTTCTGTGCTGAGTTACATGTTTCAAACTGTTACAAAGAAATTTGTTCTCCTGGTAGATTAGTTTGTTTGTAAAGTGTTCAGTAGTACTATTTTCATATGAAACAGCTTATGGAAATGGAAGGTAATATTGCTAGCACTGGAAACAAAATGCAGCTGGAGTTTCTGAACATCACAGAAATGTACTGGATATGCTTACAAAAATGCTGAAAAGAATATAAATAAACCTTCAAATGTGCTAAATCTGAAACAATATAAAAGAAAAATGCAGAATATTTTACGATGCTTATTGGGTGCTAAGAGCAGAGAAGCTGCACCTTTCTTTGCACAAAAATGTAGAGAAATTTCCAGCAAACCAGTCACTTCCAAGATATGATATGAAAGTTATTAAAGTGTAGCTGGCTGAGAGCCACAAAAAACACATTGCTAAAAACACTGTCCTCTGTTCAAAAGGCTAGATTCTGTCCTTAAGCAGGGCAATTTACAATACATTCATCCCAGGATTATTTGTTGTTTTTTTTTCAAAAAAAAAAAAAAAAAAGAGCATAACCAACCAAGCAAGCAAAAGAACAGCAATAAAATTACGCTGGAAAAAGATGAGTTCCTACACCAATAGATAGAGGGTATGATAAAGAGAGAAAAAAGCCATGCAACAATGGCAATGCTAAACGCCATAAAAATAATTACAATAAATATAGCTCCAGGATCCTCTCTGACTTTGGAGTGTAGCTCCATACAGGTTCCCCTGCAGAGGAACAGCACCAGCAATATGCATTTCTTGCAGCAAAGGGTATTTTTATATCCTCCATATGTGGAACTGACTAGCAAGCCACCAGTTTCAAAGGGAATTGGAGTGTGTGACAACTGAGTGACACTACTGCTGCATTTTTGCTGTCCTTCGTGCTCATGTTTACAAATCATAAAAACAAGCATAAATGCAATGCCTGACAAATAATTATTCCACAATGAGATGACACAATTTTTATTATATAATGAACAACATGATTTTGTTATTAAGCAGCAAAAATTTTGAAAGATTTGATGGAACAGCAAGGAAAGCTTTAAAGGAAATTTTGGAAGAAAATGAAAGCCTGGAGGTGAATAAAACTGGGATAAAGCACAAAAGAGATGAGCAAAAGTAGAAACAGATTCCTAGCACAGGCTTCCTTTGCTAACTATTGAGATAGAACAAACGCAGCTAGGCATGTATTTCATTAAGATACTCAGTGCGGTACTGAACATAGGGTGAGTACAATTACAAAGGGGGCTAAGGTATCAGGTAAAGAGAAGTGTAAGTCACTAACAAGAATTTCTGTTGCACGGCAGGGACAGACTGCCTGCAAATGGTTGAGGAGATGGCAGACCAGCGCAGAAGTTTTACAGTGAGGTCCGTGAGCTGCCAGTCCGTGGCTGTAACGAGAAATACAGCCAGTGCTGGCTGTTCCCATGTCAGATGGAACACATTTGAGCTCAGCTGGTCTGGGATGCTGGGCAGCTCTAGACTGGCTGGCACTAGGGTGAGAAGCCCAAAGGGTTTGGGGTACCCTTTGGGGTAAAGCCTATGCTTGAGTTGTGGCCAGACATTTGGTGCGTATTGGACCACAGGGACCAAATGTCTCAAAAGACTTCACAGTAATCTTCCACCCTTACAACTGAAACAATCGTCAAAACAAAAGGAAAGGTTAAAATTCTATAATGCAAAATTCTGAAACGCAAGCTGGAAGCTTGTATTTCTGGCCATGTTAGATTGCACACGGCATCCGAACGTGAATGTTTATGTGAAATGCCAAGTAGATGTATCTCGCATGTGAAGTGCAAATGGCAGAAAGAGGCAGCAGTATTTCAATGTGTGGGGAAGTGTGGCAGAGGAGCAGACTTTCATCACGTCTGTGAAACTTGACAAGTCCAGGAATATCTTAGATGAGATATTTCCAGCTGAAAGGAGAAGACATTAGTTCCCATGTAGAGTAGGGACCTTCGCATGGACCACGGTCTACAACTCTAGCCACCCATACTCAAGAAGCATGAACTGAATTCTGAACAGGTGCACGACAGGCAGATGAGAATGAGCAAGGAATTGAGAGCTGCTCTTTAGAGACAAGTAAAAAACCTTACCTTTTTCAGCCTAGCAAAAAGCCTGAGACTGGATGTAATTCCTCCTATAAATACATATGCGGGAAAGTGTGAGGAGGCATTTAAACTAAATGACAATGTTAGCACAGAGCATATGGCTATAAATGGGCCAGAAGGCTAGAAATTAGCAGACGTTTCTAACTAGAACAGCTCTGGAACGGTTATTCAGTAGGAACAGCAGGGTGTTGTATGATATAGTTGACGTTAGTAGTGAGGAAAACTAGACCAAAACATCAGGAGCTCGCTTCCAGTCTTCTCTTCCGTTATTTATCACCTCCACTGATCGATGCCAAATACTCAGCTGGAGCGTACAGAGTGTTAAATCTTCCCTCCCTCCTTTTCCTAGAGGAAATACTGCAAATGCCAGTAATGAAGTAGAGCAAATGTCTGCTCTGCTTGCCACCATGAACGCTTACAAGGTGCTGGAGTCTGGAATATGTTCTCTCCGTTTCTAGGCATGCCTAGGCATGCACATACATAAACTCACACACACATATATCTGTATATGCATACACACACAGAGCACACGTGAACTTTTGAAATCAGCTATACATAGTTATATTTTTATTTCTCAGGAGTTCATTCGAGTGTTCCAGTATTTTCTTTTCATTCTTACACTGATAACAGATTGTATGAGCATTTTTCTGCATTTTGACCACCGGCTATACAACGTGTTTGTGCAATATCATATATATCATAGTATCTCTTCTGAGCCACAGTGTGAAATAAGGAACATGTCACTATGCCAGGAGGAGACACTTGAAAATGCTGAATTTTTGTCACTTGCATGCTGGTGCACGTGTGTGTGCAAGCATGCACACACATACACATGCCTCATGCTAACACAGTTGCATGCGGCCTAGCCTGGTTTGTGATCTGACTCCTTCCAAGTTGTTTTAGTAGGGACACGGTCCCACACGCCTGGGGTACGTGTGTTAACACAAAAGTCAAGCCCGGTGTATGGCCTGTGCACGGGGGGCCTGGCACTGAGCGCCAGCATGCCACACCAGGGGAGCGTGTGCGCAAACCCGTCCCCACGACACATCTCCACGTGCCGTACGCCGAGCTCATTTGTTTGCCTCACAGCGAAGGCCCCGTGTCTCTTCAGGTCAGTGTGCGAGCGTGTGTGCGGGTGCGCACATGTGTCTCACCACAACGGTCTCAGGTGTCGCAGGCCACCAGGGTAGGGCATGTGCCTGTCAGCGTGGTATGTGCCTGTTCGGTGACAACAGTCGCGTACATTTTAGGCATGTGTCTGTCAAAACGCGGCCAGCCGTGTTTCTCAGGCCAGTGTGTGTATCTGTGTCTCATGGCCGCAGCTTTGCGTGTGCTGGAGCAGCCTGTGTGCCCATCCTTCTCCCGGTGACAGCTTTGTGCCACGGGACGCTCTGGGCACGTGTGCGCACATCAGGCTACCCCGCGTGTGCTGCTCCTCGTGTGCGTCTCACACAGACGGCCCCAGGTGCCTCAGGGCAGCGTCCTGCGGCAGCACAGGCCTGCCAGCCTCAGGCAGCGTCCGTCTGTCTCGCAGTGACAGCAAGCCGACACGCCTCGGGCCTGTGCGTGCCTCGCTGCCCCGCGTGCCTAAGACCAGGCCGTGCTGGTCCCCTTGTCCCTCGGAGCAGCGTGTGCGTGTGTCACAGCGACAGCCACACGCACGCACCCGTGTGTAGCAGGGGCAGCGTGCGTGCCTCGCAGTGGCAGTGACGCGGCGACAGGACCGCCGCGTCCGCACAGCCCAGTGACACGGCCCCACGTGCCTCAGAGGTCGGCGCGTGTGGGAGGGGAGACGTGGGTGAGAGACAGCGAGGCCGAGAGCGCGGCGGCGGGCGGGCGGCCGGGCCCGCCGGGGCTGGCGGGGCGGCCGGG
>VXAL01002271.1:119662-131198 GCA_013399475.1 Chauna torquata | reverse complement strand
CGGGTGCGGGATGGCGGCGCGGGGCCCCGGGGCGGAGTGCCGCCCTCCCGGCCGCCCCGGGCGTTGCCCTGCCTTGGGAAGGCAGCCCCCTCTCGCTCGGCTGCTTGCAAAGCTGTGAAGCTGCGTGTAAGGGGGGTGCTGTTCCCGCCTCGTTGCTCCGCCAGGGGAAGGGGTGGGGGGGAAAAGTGTTATTAACCGGTTGGAAGACCAGCTGCTGCTGAAAGTCGTGGGTTTTTTTAGTAAGTCTTGCTGCAGGGGCTTTTTGGGTAGGCAGATTTTGTTCCTTGCAAAACGCCTTGAATTTTCTTCTAAAAAATAACTTCAACGGGAGCATAAGTGAGTAAAATGGAAAAACAAGGTATGCAAAAGTACAAGATTTATACTGTTTGAAAGCAGGGAGCACTTCACGTGGCTTTGCTTATATATATATTTTATTGAATACAGTGCAAGGATTCTTAAAACCTTATCTAATTGCTTAGTACAAACTCAGGCACAAAAGTGATCTCAAATAAGTGTGATAATTTTTAAAAGATAGCATTAATCATTAACATTTCAGACCCATATAGAGCTAATAATGCTTATAATTGTCCCTGTAAAGATTTAGGTAAACCATGTGAGTACATTAATAAGTAGTCAGCTTAGTTCAGCTTTAGCTGGTATATACCATGAAATGTATTGTCTCAGAGTGCATGATAGCTAGTGAAAAGCTAGAGATATCCTTTAATCTGAGATGATAAACCCAAGGACACTGGTGTAATTAAGCATATTATATAAATAAATATTGCCATGTGAGTTACATATTTAGAAGGTGAAGGAAGTATTTTCAATTGGAACATTAAACTCTCCACGGTGATTCAAGATTATGGGAGAAGTTTCCCTGCAAAAGTTAGCTAATGAGTATGTATTAGCAGGACTATAGCAATTTTCCATCTTTCTTTCTTCCTCCCGCCCAGGTTGTTGCTAGGATCTTAAACACAGATCTCATAATTGCTTATGAAGAAAACTGTTTGCTATGGAGAAAACAGTTTAGAAGTTTTAGCAGAGGAGGAGCACTTCATGTAGGCCGGAGTCATGTGTTTACCATTACTACTGCAAGAAGTCGTATTTGTTCTTTTTAGACTGTCTTTTGAGTGATGCCCTGAGGCTGCTTTCAAGACAGATTTGCTGTCTGTCTAGAGAACTAATTTACAAGCATGGCCCCAGGTGCAGCCGCAGAATACTGTTTGAAGGATACAGGACTCTGTGCATGAGTGTGCCAGAAGGGTTAGCGTGTCAATAGCAGACTGGATAGCTTAGACGGCTTGATACACTGCTGGGCACATCTAGATCAGCTTTCTGTTGCATGTTGGTGAGACCAGGATGGATGGAAGGCAGGTGGATCTGGAAGACCTCTGAACTCTTCAGAACAGTGTTCACTGATACAAATGCACACACCGTGTTTATGAGAATACAATAGGATTACTAATGTGCTGATTTAACAGAAGTGTCTTCAGGATTAGAGTTTAGGGGAGAATGTAAAACGCTTAAAAGAGGAAATATGAGTAATTATTTACTTTTCAGTAGCAAAAATTATACAACTTAACAATCTTTTAAAATATTTGTGCTTTTTACGCATCTGGCAATACAGAGGATGTTTTTTAAAAGGTGCTGTTTTAATAATTTAATATTTCATACTTTCAAAGCCAGTCAAGCAAGCAGATAACTGTGTATGATTTTTGTCTTTGTTAGAACTCAGATGGGACTGTTAAGGATTAGTAAGGATATGCATGTTTGTAAGCATGCGAACAGTGCTAACTAGAGTTCTCTCAGTGGAGTAATGGTAGGTGATTAACTTATAGGAGCAACCAGTTTGAGGGGGATTTATTAATGATATGTACTGACATTAAAAAAAAAAAAAGAAAAAAAAAACACCTCAGCCTTTGGGCCAGAATCTTATTTCCCATTTCTCCTGGAAACCAAGAAAAGCTTTCTTCATGCAAGAGCACTTGTGTACTCAATAGATTGCTTAAACAAGAAACATTGATGGTCTCCCTTACTAGAGACTTCAGAAAAAATGTCAGAAAAAGTTCCCTCAGGAATTTTTTGTGTTTTAGAATATGATGAATGACTAGGTTATTTCCTGATGTCCCATGCGCTCCATTTTCTGAGACATCGATGTAAACAGTGTTCAACAGCTTGTTTTAGTTCTCAGCAAAATGAAAGTAGGGAAACTAGAAAATGAATAACTGAAAGGGGGATGTTTATGTCTTTTAAAATAATGTCTCAGTGAGGCTAATTCTTCATCACAGTAGGATTCTCTTTGATCTAACGCTTCAAAAATTTTTTTCTTTTAGAATAGAGTTTAAGCTCAGGGCCAAATGGGAGTTTCAAGAGCTTTCTCAAAATAGTAGTTCCCTAATATTTCTACAAAAGGAAGTATAATTTTCATTAAACATTTCTCAAGTATTTGTAGCTTGTTTATTTAATGAAGAAAATCTTTTGCAGCTGGATTGCTCTACAGGAAATGACTGATATTTCCTGGGATACTGGATGAAAGGCAAGCATGCAAATGAGAACAAAAAGTCAGTCCTTCACAGCCAGCCACAAGGGAATTTTCAAATCATGTTAAATTTAAAAAAAAAAAAAAAAAAATCCACATTAAAACTCTGGCATCTTTAATTTTCCAGAGTTTTTGGAATTTGATTTTACATGAATGGAAGATTCTCAGTTTGATCACGTTGTTTCAGTTTTTCTCAGCACTTAAATTGTACACAATCCAAGTACAAACAAGTTATGGTGTGTACTATAATTCACTTCATTTTTAGTATTAGCGACACTGAAACATTTGACTTAATTTAAACATGAAATCTTAGCTCACCTGGAGAAATTGATTTCATTTCACCTATATATTTGAAGCATTCTTTGTGAAGGGAGGATATTTCAATAACTGTAAAAGATCTCTGTGTATTATCATAGATGATGCTGAACAAAGCTTCTTACAGGCTGGTTTCATATACATGGGCACATGTTTGTTTTTAAACAAACAAAGATATTTCTAAATAAATGAATAACAGCAGGCAATTTAGGGCTGTTAAGGAACTGAGTAGGTTTCAGGTTATTAATGGAGAACATCAAGAGCATTTTTCCTCTAAATTGCTCTTTCATCAGGTGAAGGCATTCAGAAACAGAACAATGATGGGGCTACTATTTCTTGCTTATTTTGGCCTCCTGGGGCATAGAGCTGTCACATTGTGCTATGCAATGCTTTAAATCCTAGGTATATTTTCAGGAAACGGTACAGTCGAAGTTCACCTGAAAATGTTTTGTTTTGATGTTGCCTTTAGAAACAGTTTTTGTGCATTTGTGTAAAGCTTTTAACTGACAGAATATAGGACATAAAGAGGGAATTTCACTTTTTTTTCTAGCCTTTTATCAAGTCATAAAACAAGAAGTCCTAATTGAAGTTTAAATGATTTGCATGCATATAATCACATTGATGAAGAGAGGTTTGGCATTGCTGAAAATGTGGCTTCAGACTGTGATTTCTTCAATGACAGCTCTCAGTCCAGCCACCATACGTCAGAAGCTTCTTTGTTGTGTGGCTGTCTCCAAGACTAAAGCTGGTGGACGTTTTTTCTCCCTGTTTTTCAATCGGGTAATTTTATAGATCTGGTTTAGAGCATGACCAAGCAAACAGCTGACTGTCACAGCTGCAGAGCTGCAGCTCCAGAGGCATCACTTAAATTAGGTTTATTCCAAAAAAATCATACACAGAACTACTGCAATAAGGTCACAGTTACCTGAAGACAGCTGGTTGGCCATACAGTTCTAGCTGTTTCCTTAAAGGAAGCTGAAGCTGTGTAAGGTACATTTGTAATAATAGCTTTTCACTGAATATATTTACTGTATGGGTCTGTGTGGATGTAAATGGAAAAGGAAATAGCATGCATTGTCATAAAGTTATGAAATATACTATGCATCTTTGCCAATAATGGTAAATTACTCATGAGACACTTTCTTTTTTTATAATAAAAGTGTGTGCCAAGAATGTCTAAGAGTTCCTGCTGCAATGGAGAGTAAACAACTTTGCCTTTCCTGATGAAGTTTCTATGTGCAATAAATTCTTTTTCAACAAAATGTCCGAAAACATTGGAGGAAAATGCTCCATAAACAATTCCATTTAAAAAAAAAGGGGGGAGAAAAGAGAATACAGTTTTCCAAAAGCTCAATGTGAAAGATACGAAAAATGCTGCTAGTAAATTCTTGGTAGAGACCCTGTGGTAATAATCATTGTCTGCAGTGGATTTGATCTCAGTTACTGACTAGATTAGCAAAATAGTTGCAGTACAAACGCATGTCTTTCCTGCACTTCGTACTGAAAGCAGTAACAGTGAATCAGCACCAGAGACTAGTCCAAGAGTTTGTAAGGGTTTTCAAGCCGTCATTCGGCACTGCTGTTCCAGTGCTGCCCATGCCAATGCTGGATGTGTCAGACCCGTGACACTTGTAGCTTATGGAAGTCTGGAAACAATGTCTGATAATATCAGCGTTCCCTTAAGAACTGGCGTTGAAGAAGAAACACTAACTTGTAAGAATGTGATTGCAATAAGAAGAGGTGTTACTAGATTTGTTAAACTTCTCATATTAATATGCTTTTAATTTTCACTAAATATGCAGTCACTTCTTTAAACGCTTCCTCTATCCAACTCAGTATGCTTTCAAGTTGAGTTGCTTCAGTTTTAAAAAGGATCATCTGATCTTTTGAGACAGAGGGACAAAAATTATAATTTAGTTTTATACTGAAGAAAAGCTCAGGCAATTGAAGCAAATACAGAAAGCTTTCTGTTAAGGCTGCTTGTGGCTGAGCAATTTGCAGTCGTTTGGACAGAAAAGATTTAACAAAGTCATTATACACCAAAGATACTGAGCAACTAGTTTTCTCAGTGGAGTGGATGTTAACAAGTAATGTTATTAACAAATAATGAAGGGCTAAAGCAGTAAGAAAAGCAGAAGAAAGTTTTGGGATTGAGATAGCATTGCAAAAATAGAGAAAAATGTAGGATGAATGGAAGGATGTACCCAACATGTGATACAAATAACTGTTGCGTATTTATAAGTTTCCTTATTTCCTTGTTCTAGTGAATGTAAATGCCATACATACTAGAAATGGCACTTTGAGGAATGCAGAGGAATATACTTGGGCAAGTGATCAAATAATGAAAAACAAACTGGTAGAAATGCCAGACAATAAGTTTTTTCAGTGGTTTAGTTATTGGACAAGAACCCTTCCTCTATTTCTCTCTTGTGCGGCTGACAGAAGGCAAAGCAGCCACATGTTGTGCCTGTCCCTGGTGATCTTGGGCTGCTGGAAGCGTGCGTCGGGGTTTAAATTAGGTCAGTGTTATGTGGTGAGTACCTGCAGTTGCAGGGCTTGTTGTCTGCTGGTTTTCTCTGTGTTTGTGTGTATGTGTCCTGTTGCTCTCCTTTAGGTGAGATTTAACCGTGATACTTAGTATAACTTCTTCCTACAGGATAAAGTAGCATGTAAAGACTTTAATCTCCTAATCGTTCAGTGCTTATTGATCATCAGTGAAGAGCTTGTTGACCTTGGAGTCATGAATGCGCAGTGGGTGTAGAACTGTTGGTTTTGATTTTGGTAGTGTTTGTGAAGATTGATAATCCTGTTTACACGCATGCAGACATTTATATAGACATATTGTTTTGTAAGTAGTTTTTTGTAGGATTCCCTGCAAAAAAGCAAGTAGTTTTTATTTCCCTATTGAACACAGAAGGGAGAGGGTTGATTAAGTGTGAGCATTGGTTTCCTTAGCTGCAATAAATAAGACCATCCTTTGAAAATTGAAACTCTTTTGTAGCACGCTCTCATTTGAAAGACATTTTATCCAAATTTTATTTTTCATTTTACTTATGTATAATTACTTGCTGCACTACAGCATTTTAGGATTTAGAACAACATGGTGACATTGCTATTTTAAACTAGCCGCTCCTCTGGGTATCAGTGAGATCATCTCAGGACCACCAGGATTATAAATACTGTATGAGAAGGTCAGGTTTAAAGTTTCCAAATCTCCGTAAGAAAGCTAGCTTAATTTCCAATCCCTTCATAAAACCAGATAAATTTATTATCCTCTACAGGCATCAAAAGAAAACAGCTGAAAATTAAGATGAAATGACATCTGTTCTGTTTCATTCCTGTTGTAACTCACTAGCTGTTGCTAACTTGTTTACAGATATAAGAAAAGTTATATTCATATCCTTGGATCGTATTACTTCCCACAGGGACATGACTAAACTTCTTCAAAAGAGAGAACTAAAGATGAGCAGACATGTCTAGATTGTTCATGATCGTTTATTTTAGGGTTCTGCTGACATTACTCAGAAAGCTTTTTCGACTAGCATTTTCAATCAATATACCTTGAGTTAGTAATTTTCTTTAGCTTCTGCTGGAGTTCAGTTTGTGTTTTGTTGTAGTGGTCTGTAATAGCAGATTTTTTTTTTTTAATGGTATGACAAAAATTTAATTTCAGTTTGAAAGAAAATAACTAAAGGTTAAGAATATCTAGTTTCCCTACACTGACTACTGTTTAAACTAGAGTAGAATTAGGCCTGGCTTTTACAATTGCGTTTTTCAGATACCAAGGTTGCTGTAGAAGTTAGGGTGAGTTTTCATTAGTAATAAAGGAAAAATACTAGTGCAAAGGATGAGATTCAGTTTTAGATATTTACTTCAGATTTTTGTTTATATATTTCTTTAAAAGGTCAAGAGCATTGCTCAGTGCTGTAAAACGTGTTTGTGTCTCCACAGCCTAATGAGATGATTAGTATGTTTACAAAGTTCCTTCCATGGGAATTCAGGAGTTTCTGAAGAGGTTCTGTGGATTTTGTTAGTTTTATGAGTCAGTGAGAAGGGACACAATAGGAACACGCTTGAACAGATACAGGAGTCAGACATAACTGTTCTGTACAGAGGATCAGTTACTGCGAACACTCTCTTTGGGAAGAAGAGCAAGGCAACCTGGATTTGGCTGATGATGATCAGTCTCAGGAGGTGAATAATTGCAACTCAGTCCAGCTCCTTGTCACCACTGTAGTTTTGAAAATGCCTGCTCCCCAGTTCTTCTAGTCTAAGTGTACTTCTGATCGTTCTCTAACCTGGCTCTTACCAATGACTTTGGTTAAAAAAATGATCCACTTCTTGGAACTGAGTAGGGGGCTATCTGGTGATAGTTTTACTGGCAAAATTAACAAGAAGAAACTTCCCATAAAGGAAACTGTAAGCTTTTGTGGCAGTCTCCCAACATGAAGGTGCGGTACTTCCAGTCATCTGACAAAAGCTTTCACACACCTGTGGTTTTGTGACCTTACATGTAAGGATCTGAGTGTTCAAAGCATTTAGTGCATTGCATTTGTCTGTGTGTTGGATTTTTTTAGTCCAGTGATGTTCTAAAGTCAACGGTGGCATAAATAAAGAGAAATACGATGAGGGGCAATGGATTTACGCTAGTAGGAAGTTCATGTGAAAGTCAGTTTTGCTGGTAACACTTTAGCTACATTTATTCAAATTAATTCCAGGCAGTTGCTACTGTAAGTTAGAAAGAGCCATCACTTCATTAAGTTGTAACAAGAGGGAACAATTTATATAATGGTGCTCCTTCTAATTTGGTCAGAATCACATATGAAATGCTGTAGATGCAAGCAAATTGCTCAGTCCAGTTAAGAAAACTGAAGCCTTTTATAGTCGGTTTCGTTGTATGATGAGAGGTGTTTGGCCTTCAGATGCAGCAGAATGTCAGAAAATGTTATAGTTCAATGGCAGGTGGAATTAGGAGAGCTGGGCCGCTTGTAGGAAGAGGTAGCCAGGAATCGTAGCATTTGTTTTCGAATGCTGACTTCCCAGACTGTTGGTTTGTAGCTGGCATTTCAATTCATAGATTATAAATTCATAGATTAGGTTATAATGCCAGAGGGGATCATTTTATAGTCTTGTCCGACTACCAAGGACACAGTATTCTAGTAGCAGTTGCACCACTGCCAGACGGAGGGGTAATACAATCTCTACTCCTACTTGGTCTTCCCACTTGTACATGCAAGGATTGTGTTAGGCATACCGTGTACTGAAACTGTGCTCAGGCACCTCCACATGCTTCCTAGTGTAGATACCTCCCATCCAATGTTTCGCATACTTTTTTGTTTCTTATTTATTTATTCTAAACGTGGTCATGACAAATTGTATGTTCACTGCTTACAGCAATTGGCTGAGGAGCAATTTTTGTGCCAGCTGCAATTTTTTTTGTGCCACTCAAGCAATTTTTGTGCCAGCTGCAAGTCTTCAACAATGAATTTCCGTTTTTTTTTCCCCATTACATTGATTAATGTTGTTAACTGGCAGAGAACTGATCACTATGGGACCCATCAGGAACATACCTATTTAATAGTCATCCTGTCATTGTAGTTAGAGGCTATCAGTCAGGTTTTAAGGCATTTTATATGTGCTGTGGTGATTTTTATATCAATCCAGTTTGTTAATCAAGTTAATCAATGTTCAGACATTGTGGGGAGCAGTGAGTTAAGGAAAGATGCACTAACTAGTGGAAACAAGAAGAGAGTCTGGAAACACTTCTCCCACATATGCAGAATTTATTCTCTTGCACACTGGCTGCCTGGCAAAGAGGAGGCAGAAATACATCCGAGCATCAGGACATATTTCATCCCTATTCAAACATGTATCATGAGACTAGGTGGGAGCAAAGAGTTCCTGCTGCAGGTACTGAACAGTCTCATTACTGCTCTGAATGGAAATTGTTTACACCTTGGGATATTTCAACTTCAGAGAATACAAGAGTTGATTTTTTTTTTTTTTTTTTTTTAAATAAACCCACTCTTAAAATGGCGGGGCNGACTTACAGAACTGTTGTTAGGACAGTGGGGTCCTCCTGGATCTCAGCTCTCAGCACACACATGTCTACGCAGTGTGGACTGCACCAGTCTGACTCTTGTTCTGGACTGCCCTGGCTGTAGCTGCAGCAATTCACCATTAGAGTTCACCTGCAAGCAAGAATGGCCCTAGCTGCACATCTGTGCACAAGTTCCTAGATAGAATATTTCTTTGCTCAAATTCTCATCTAATTTTGGTTTTGGTTTTGTTGGTTTTTTTTGTTTTTTTTTTTAAATCAAACCAGCCTTGAAATGGCTGGGCACTTTGGAAGGTGAATTTGTTTCTTAATGTTTTTTGTAAGCTCTACTAAAAAAATGATAAATACTGCATGTTCTTCTCTGCCAACCTGTTCATAATAATTGTTAATTTCCTTAAAGATATGATTTATACCAACATATGGTTGTTAACACTGGTTAAGATGTGATAGCTTCTCAATCTATTGTGTTGATGCAGTGTTTTTGTTTGTATACTATAGAATAGTAATCAAAGTATTGTCACTTCTATACAAGAATACGAATAGGTCAGCAATAAAAAACTTGGAAAAACATTTTTTGTGTAAACTAATGTAGTGGAAAAATCACCATATAGGATTATTCCGCTCTGAAAGTAATGCTTAATGCTTCCTGTTGCTTAACTCATGAAAACGACGTTACAGTTCTTTCCATTATCTTACATCAAAGCTTGTTTCCAACGTGGAATGACAGGCATTTTAAGTTGCTGAATTTAAACCACATTGCTGGTGGTCTGCTGGATTTTAGAAGAAACGAGGTGTAACTTAAAGCAGCACGAGGTAGTAGAGTATTCCTTAGACAAAATACACTGAAATAAGGCATATTTAATGCTGTTAATAGTGCCTCAACTTGTAGAGCTTTCAAAGTTAATAAAAGCTGATTTGTTAAGCGATGTTGGTGCTTTCATAAGACTGAATACTAATTTTCCACTGCAGGCTGTGAACGACATCAGTGAAAGTGGTTTTTTTTTTTCCTAAGCACTCTATTTAAATTTAAGGCACCTACTGAATACTGCTAGAAACAAGCATTTATTAGCTCTGAAACTTTAATACAGCTGATATGAAGAACAGCGATGGCTGTACAGTCAGAAAGTATCGATGGGTCTATGCAGTGCTTACAAAGGAAGGATTTTTGTGTGCTCTCTGGAGATGAGATTCCTAAATGATATTTGTGACTCTTGTAAGATATCTGTCATGTTATCTTTGGCATGCTTAATGCTTTCTTGTTCTGAAGTTCCACTTCACTGCTGATGTTTGTTGCTGTAATTGATAGTCCCAATCCAATCTCATCGTAGCGGCCTCGCCACCGACTACTCCCTTTACAGTGCGCCTAGTAGGTTTCCTGCATTTGGTACAGTTTCAGTAGCTGCTAGAGGTGCAGGTGACTGCAAAACATGCTGGAATTGCTGCCGGAGCAGTAAGGAGAGCTTCAGGTTGAAGTGGATACTGATGTTCCAGATGTTACTGTCATCCCAGTTGCACTCTTAAGGGAGCTGCTGAAGCTGCAAGAGGTTAATGGTTCCTTCTCGGGAACACAACTTCCCACACCAGAGTAGTTTAATGGGAATGCCCATGCTTCCCAGATTTTTGGAAACTAACGCTAAATGTTATTTCTGGTCATAGCATCATTTCACAATACAGGTGATGCCAAAGTAGCACTGGTGATTAATCTGTCAGAAGTTGTCACCTTAACATTCCCATCAGTAGGGAAGGTTTTTCAGAATTGCAGTAGAAGGCAGATATGACCTAGAAAAGTGCAAGTGCTGGAAGGTGTATAAAATTCATGTGAGATCGGTGGACAGTACTTGATTCACAGTGGAGATTCTATGAGCTGGGTCTGAATATTAGATGGAAGCTCATTATGTAGAGCTGGTTGCAGTGTACTGGGTAGTTCTCTGGACCTTCAATCATGTGATGTTCCAATTAAGCCTATGCAAGCTTTCAGGGTCTCCTTATATTTTGTTAAGAAAAAAAAAAAGGCTCAAATAGACCCTATATTGACTCTCAGAACTTAGGTAAAATTAGAAAATAAGCAGATATCTTTAATATCTGAGCTATTAGACTGCCAATAAGTTGTCAGAATATCTATGAAACTCAACATGAGAAATATATCTAATTTACTAAGATGACCAAGTAATAATTAGAAAGTATCCCATCAGACCAGTTATATTTTGCGTAAATTCAATGCTTTGCTACCACTTTAATTGCATTAGTAGAAATGTATTAAATTCAGCTGTAAAAATATATTTAGAAGACTTTTAGGAACTGCAGATGAACATGAGCAGCATACAAAAGCAGTTCCAGTGTTGTCAGCTCTAGCTTTAGGTTAGAAAAGTGCTGTTTTATAAGGTCTGTCATGGAATTCTTTGTTTATATTATCTGCCCAGAGGGACTGAAAGTGGCTTCAAAGATTTTGGCAGCTACAGGATGTATCGTATCTGCTGATGTTTCTGTGCTTCAGCATTTTTTATATATGCTGGCTTTCATAGTTGATTGACAAAGGAGTTAAAATTAATGTCCCTTTTTAAGCATTTGCTAAAGAAAAAGACAGCATTTGTTTGGGTGTCAGTTGCTAAGAAAACTTTTGAAAA
>VXAL01002271.1:91662-115533 GCA_013399475.1 Chauna torquata | reverse complement strand
AAGAATGATGCTTTACACGTTTTCATAGTGTTTAAAGCAGTACTAGTTCTGTTTTCATATGAGAAGTCCTTGCAGTCTTGATAATAACAAATTGAAAACAAATTTTGTTTTGAAATCATAGATGTCTGTGATTTAAAGAACGCTTTTCTCCTTTGGTCTGCCATTATGTCTGTTTGGTTTTCCATTGCAGTGTTTGATTTTCACCAGGCAGTAGATGGACTCCAGGAAGTGCAACGTCAAGCACAAGAAGGAAAAAAGTAAATGTTTTCAGCACCTTCATTTCATTAATAATCATGAAAATTTGAAAAATTAGCATGATTTTGGGAAGCAAAAATGCAATATCTATAAAAAGCCTTGCTGATTTTATTAGTTCTGTGACTCTATTCTGCTCCTACTTATTTTAATGTATGAATTCTGAGATATTACTGAGGATATGAATTCTTAAATACTTCCGTTTTCCAATTCTCTGCAACATATGAGGACATTTTCAAATTCCTAACATATCCTCAAAGCTCATTTGCATTAAAGTGATGCTTCCAATCCTCTTTAATATCAGACTAGTGATGCTTTTTTTGAATCAGGTCTGAAGTGTTGGCAGCATTAGGTTACGTGCTGATAGTTTATTGTATGTTCAGTTATACTTCATGGAGATATTACTTTCTATTTTAATTTTAATCTTACACACTAGAACAGCATGTAACTGTTCATACTTCATTATTCTGGCTTCTGAAAGAACAAAGGTCTATGTGAACATATTGTATTTTTCTGCCTGTTAGCCTCCTGTTAATTTTGATCCCATTGGACAATTTCTGTCAATCTTAACATACAGAGATCTCAAAATTACTGTATTTCTAAAATGCACATGAAAATAGGCATGCAGGTAGGGAAGCAGCTCCATTTTTATCTTCATCAAGGTAAAGGCTGCAGCACGAGTTCACTGGGACAGACGTGGCATGAATAATGCTTTTGTTTGAGTTTTACTCAAAAAGACTCAGCTACTGGAATCAAAGCCATAGGAAACCAGTTTGATCGCTCACAAAACTGGTGGTTGTTTACAACTATAGGCAGTGCTGCAGCTGTGAAAATGTAAAAATGATGTTTGTTTTCTTTTGTTTTCATTAAGGAATGTAGTAGTACTACAGCATAGTATAGTAACAGTCATTGCTATGTAGAATCTGTATATACACACATACTCTAGACTCAGCTTGTTTCAGCCAGATCCAAGGCTTAATGATTTACTGCATACCGTTAGTATTAGCAATATTTGTGCAAACCCACTGAAGCATGAAAGTTGCTATATACTTACTATTATAGAATGTTAGTGATTTTTTTTTGTCTCAGAACTCCTGCCCAGTATATAGCATACTGAAGAGCTTCAACAAATTACTTAGCATAAGATACATTTTTGCATATGTTAATACATATCTGGGTTTCTTTTCAATTAGTATTGGCACGACAAAGAAAGGGATTGGACCAACATACTCTTCCAAAGCTGCACGAACGGGTCTTCGAATTTGTGACCTCCTTTCTGACTTTGATGAATTTTCTTCAAGGTACAACTATTTTCATTTCTAAATATTATGTTAGAGTGATATATTTTGGCTGGCAGATTTACTTTTAAGGAGATGTTTTAAAAAATGTGTCTGAATTTTGTATATAAATTATCTAGAAGGAGAAGAAAACTGGAAAGAATGTGTGTATTTATTTCCTGTGCTTCATAGAGTTTTTTGTCATTTAAGGTGTAATTTATATGTTGGGAAATGTGCTGGTTGAAGTATGGAGGTTCTGTGTATTTTATCTACATAGCTGTCAATGTATGTAGTGTGTAACATAACCTCACATCTTGCCAAAGGTTCTATGTACACCAACTCAGAGTGTTCTTCATAGATATGATTTCAAATATTTTACAGATTTAAAAATCTGGCACAACAATACAAGTCAATGTTTCCAACATTGGAAATAGATATAGAAGGACAACTGAAAAAGTTAAAGGTAAGGATATAACACTTAATATTTGTTCAGTTTCAGTGAAAATATAGAAGAAAACATTCATATTTAATCTAATTGAAATATGTAAAAATAAAGTATGGCAGAGTATTTATTAAATTAAAACTAATTTAGATGAAAAATGTATATGTTAAGGAAATACATATCTTCATTATTATAAAACCTTTTAGTAGCAGTAGCTATGTTTTGTAATAGAATGTTCTTCTGTTGTGGGCATTAAAATAAATTTTGTAATTGATGTAATTATTATTCTCATACGGTGTTTTACTTTTTTTAACTCCAAATAACTGTGTTGTGTTAAAGTAGTCAAGAGAACGCAGAGTGACACTTGCAGTTAGCAGTCTCATTTTGTCCATGACTGATCTAGGCTGCCTGAAAGACTTCCATACTTACTCAAGAATTGTTTGCGGAAGCTGTGTTTTAAGATCCTGGTGTTATTTATAAAAAGACATTTTTCCTATAAATTCAGAACAGCCATTGGTAAAACATCTTCTTTGATGAATATGTAAGAAAAGAGGATGCAAAAAAACTCATCTTTCCCAAGTTTTGTCTGGTACTTGTTCAGAGCTGACACCTTACCTTTAAAGATACATTTTTAGTATTCATGGGAAGTGTTTTGTATTGTTTTTCATCTGGATCTTGCATTATTTCTAAGTCCCAGTCTCTATTATTCCTCAGTGTGTCTAGACCATAGTCCCTCAACAAAATGAGGTAGGTATATATAATCTCTGTGAACAGAAATGGTATAGAAGTTGTCATTCCAATGCCATAACAAGTTGTGTTTTCTTATATGAGTGGTTCAACATGTTAATTTGTTTTTAATAGAATATAAGCTGATGGTTGTAATTTTCAGGTAAAATACAGTTAGTGAAGTTGGTGTATTGGTGTTTGTCTGTATGTTTCATCTTTCAAAAGTGATCACAATGTTCCTTCCAGCCATTCAGCTAGCACTGTCTGGGAAAGCTGACATTTATACTCAAATTTGCAGGGATATGCTGAAAAAATAAGACCCATGGTTCGAGATGGTGTATATTTTATGTATGAAGCTCTTCATGGCTCCCCAAAGAAGATTCTTGTTGAAGGAGCCAATGCAGCATTACTTGATATTGACTTTGGTAAGTTACATTGTAAACTCAGTTTAACTCCTAAGAGACTAGTTTTACTTTGATTTGTGTTTATATCTGCTTTGCAAACAACAGGAAAATAGAGACACAAAATAATCTTTAATAGGAACAGATCTCCCAAAAGTAAAGCACAATAAGCCAGAGATGGCATCATTAACAGGATTAAGTGCTTAGGGTTTAAATATTGTTTTTTACTGAAGTTTATTCCAGTGGGGTTGAAATTTCACTCTTAGATATTCTTGTCTTTATCACTTCTAAATGTTTTCACGCTACGCCATACAGACTAGCCTATTGTGCTACTGAGAGTAATTCCTCTGCAGTGGAGAAAGGATTAAAAGAGTGCAGATAACCTATAAGCCTGGCTTTTTCAGTTGATCTCTGCTCTGTTCTCTTACCAAAGTCTAAATAAACCACTTAAGTCTCCACAAAGATGAAGCAAAGAACCGGAGATATGCCCTGGTCGAAAGTCACAGTGTAGAGATCATGAATAGCCTCTTAACAAGTAGAAAATTTGCAGCAGATACTCAGAGCTACTTGTGTAGGGCACTGGGAATGTCAGATTGTGACCTTTACACCAGGCTGTCAGTGGATGTTGCAGAAATAGTTTCTGTGAAACATAGGACAGTGAAAAAAGCTTTACATAGCAACAGCATCCTATAATAGATCAGATGTCTGATGGAAGTAGTATTAAGATGCTTTTAAATTTCTCCCTTGTGGGCAATTCTCAGTGAGAGCTGCAAAGGATGAATGCAGAAAAACTTATGCTTTCGAACAGATCACACATACTTGATACCTCCTTAAGCATAAGAAAGTAGTACATTTTCGTACTTGGCTTTGTGAAACTCTTGATCACTACTGTGTTTATACAAAAATGCCAGGATAAGTCAACTATTTGAGTGGAAAAAGTCATTCATTTGCAGGGTTGAGGGGTGTTGTCTGTGGAGCTTTAGAAATCTAAATACAGCATTCGTTACAGGAGGAAGCAGTTTGGGAAAGAACAACTTACTTTGTTCTCTTAAGGCAAAATGGGGGCAAGTAGTAAGAAGAATTTACCCTTCTCTTTGGCTGCTATTTCAGTTCAGCTTTAAAGCCAAATATAAAGATGAAAACCTCCTTTCAACTTATAAAGGAAAGTTAGTCTTTCTTTCTTATCATTGCTGAAACAGGGTTGTGCTGTTTTGTTTTTCTGACAGGCACATATCCTTTCGTGACTTCATCGAACTGCACTGTAGGTGGTGTATGCACTGGACTTGGTATTCCTCCCCAGCACGTTGGTGATGTGTATGGTGTGGTGAAGGCGTATACTACCCGGGTGGGAATTGGAGCCTTCCCCACTGAACAGATTAATGTAGGTTTAATGTAACAAAATGTAATATATACAGATGCCAAGAAATAAGTTCAAGGGGTAAGGGTATACTACCAAATAAATAAGCACTATAACAATGCCAGGCTGTTGCACTCATGAAGACAGAGGAGTTGTGTGATAAACTTCAGGCATTTTTCTTCAGAGGACAGAAACACAATTGTGATGATGTTGTGTTACAGGGACAGTTCTGTTGTAATGAATGAGATGAAAACAGATTTCATCACTTCACGTAGTCTAGTTAGGTGCATTTCAGTGGCAAGAGTCTGATGTACACTGGAGCTGTCAGTACATCTCAGGAAAGCTTAAATCACAAGATACAAATTTATGTGCTTAACAGCCTATATTCCGTGTGATTTATTGAATAATTTTGGTGTGTGCATCAGCCAGTCATGCACAAATTGGTCAATAAAAAGAGGGGGAGAGATTTTGATTCTTTTAAACTGTCTATTATATTTTCATTATCAAGAAACCAGAAAGCTCAGGATATTGATTAGAGCTATGCACACAGCATTCTCCAGGTCAGTGACCTGAATTTGATTTAAGGATGTAGTCACTAAAAATCCGTTCTCTAATGGCTGCAAATGAATTGGTGGTATCCTTCAGTTTTATGGATCATAAGTGTGAAGTTTTCATAATTTTTTTCCATGTTATAAACATTGCCAACCCAAAGGGAACAGTTGGCATTCTCATGCTGTGGTAGAACCTGGGAGCCCTAGGCATGAACAAGGCATCTGTTTTCCTAGACATTGTACAAGCATTGGTCTGTCCCTAGCGTGTACAGTCTTGCCCCTGAAAATGATAGATGCCAAAAGATGAGATTAAGAAAGTAAATGCAAACTCTTAAAAGAAAAAATAATGATATTACATAAGTATTTTGGAAAAGCTAGTGATTGAAATATCAAAAATCTTGTACATGAGGGGCTTTACTCTCCAACTATTGTCACATTCGAGGAAAACTTAATTCTTTTTTTTTTTTTTTTCCCCACAAAAAAAGCCTTGGGATTGAACAACTGTATTTTTCTTGCTTTTTTTCTCTGTTCTTTTATGTTTTGTTTTCTTGCTATTTTTCAGTGAAATACCATCAGCATTCTTTGTGTCTTCTTGTAGGAAATTGGAGATCTTTTACAGTCCCGTGGCCATGAATGGGGAGTAACTACAGGCAGAAAGAGACGCTGTGGCTGGTTAGATCTTGTCATTTTGAAATATGCTCATATGATCAACGGATTCACTGCGTAAGCATCACAGATTTTGCGCTACATTTGGAAGTGATTATTTTGTGCTTCGCAGAATAAATATGTAGGTAACATTAATATAAGTCAGTAAAGTGTTACGTTTTAAGCAATTAAATAGTTGACAGTGGGCAACTGAAAATTGTCTTCTTGCTAATAATAATCGTATCTCCTTAGACTCTTTTTTCAAATCAAGTGATTTAACAACATCATAAAAATGATTTTTTCATACGTTTTCACTTTGCTTAAATTAGATGTAGTTTGAATCAGTATACCAGTTAGTTTTTGCACAAATTGTTTGCTCTGGTGTTCTTGCTCCAATGCTTTCCTACTGTCTTTTCTAAAAACCATTGGTTTTTGGTTTTGGTTGGCTCTAGTGGATCAGGTTTGTAGGAGCAATTCTGCATCATTCAGACACTACTTCTGTAAGAGTAATAAGTGGGATCACTCAAAGTGTACAGCAACTGGCACAGCTCAGACAGTTTCATCTATCTAGAAAGAAGTAGCCTCATACTGTATTATAAATACTGCTTTTAATGGTCTAAGCTTTTATTTTAATTGGGACTGAGTGACTTGCTTGGTTGATAAATTACTTTATAATTGAAAGTATATTTCAAATTGACATTTTAAAGGAAATGTGGCTGTTTAAAGGAGCTGGTCAAAACCATAATGCCATCAGGCTAGCTTGTGTCTAATGCTAAAATGCTGGTAACTATAACAAGCCATTAATTTAAAACTAACTGTCGATCTTTATTTTCAGGAAAAGTTGCATTACCATTATATTCATATTAGGTGTGGACTTACTATTTGCATTCTGGCAAATTGTTCATATATACAGATGCATGACTGTGGGCAGTTTAATATCTTGTAATCTGAGACTTAACTGGTATTATTTATGCTACTAGTGCTACAAAGCAACAATATATATAATGATCTTTGTTCATTAATTTATCAGAAGGGTTTTTAAAATATTTTTGCTTGAATTTATATTTTGCTTTATCTTAAAGCAGGTCTAATTTATGTGGGAATATTTCTTAGGAAGGCATTGTATTTCCTTCCATTTCAGTTCTATACAATTACTTCATTTCCATCAACAAAACTGTCATCTCTGGTAACTGACAGTTAAACAGAGGAGACAAACTTCAAAAAAGCTGAAGAACCGGCTCTGTGGTGCTTCTTTCACAAAAGATCTTCTCGTTTAATCATTGCGTTAATCATTACTTACTGAGCACCTACAGCATGGCCTATATGTGCATATACCTGGCCAGATCCTTATCTATTCACCGTCTTATCATATTGTTTCTGGAGAATTTGACTAGTTTTAAAATGCAGGTTTTTTTCTGATCAGTGACTGTTATGATGTCGTCTTGAGGTTCCATTTTTGTCTTCCAGTGTGTTCTTTCAAAAGATGAAAAAGATTCATTAAACTGACAACACTGATAGCTCAGCCAGAGTACTGAAAGTCAGACCGAGATCTTCCCTGCTGTACTGTATAAAGCACAATCTGGCTTCTAAACCCATGCGAAGTCTGTTTTAAAAGCATAATTGATATAATTTAGTAAATAGGCTTATAGTTGTGAATCAGGAGGAATAACAGAATTAGTTACCACTGGTGACGTAAAGTGACATGCCAATGTACCCACCCAAACTAAATCCAGTAAGTGCCACTTTACGTAGTCAATTTGCGTTTTAATGCACTAAACTGAACACTGTGCACCTGTTTGAGCAGCCAAGCATTTGGAAATGCATCTTGCACCTTAGTTACTCGGTCATGTATTCAACCCAGAGGCATGAATTCAATTAACAATGTTCCTAGCCTAATATATTTGTGTATTTCTGCTACTGGGTTGCCTAAGTTGGATTTCTGAATACACAGGTTGGTGGGGGCTGAGCAGGCAGAAAGGATTGAAGAGGAAGATGATAGAAATACATTATGTGTATGACTCTAATTAAAGTTTTTCTGTGCAGTTTGGCATTAACAAAGCTGGATATTCTTGATGTCCTTGATGAGATTAAAATTGGTGTTGCTTACAAATTGGGTGGAAAAAGAATTCCATATTTTCCAGGTATGTTGTTAAATGTCTGTGTTCATTTTTCTCTTTCCTGCCTCTGAAGTTGTACATCTTGGGAAAGACTGACTGCTTTTTGAAATCAGGCTTAATTTCTTTTTCATTACACCTTGTGTATAAATTTTATGTGCATATGTGCAAATCTGAACCAAAATTGGAACTACTGTAAACTTCAAATAATTTGTTTCCTCAACAATACTGCTGTAGTTTTCTAACATAGAGTATATCCTAAGCATTTGAGGAAACTGGATGACTGGATCCTCTTGAATCAATGCTATCTTCCTAAGTAACAGAAATTAATCTAAATTAAGAATAAATAAATTAAACCAGTAGAAATACTGTTTTGGTTTGTTTGTTTGTTTTTCTCCATTTGTCAGATTTTTAAATGTCAAAAAAAGTTTGTTGGTCAAGAACCATAGATGTGCTCTTTTAAGGTGGAGCAGCTAAATTCAACTGTGATAAAAATTGTTCTCCCACAGCTAATCAAGAGATACTACAGAAGGTGGAAGTAGAGTATGAAACAATGCCTGGGTGGAAGACTGACACAACTGGTGCACGAAAATGGGAGGACCTCCCACCCAAGGCCCAAAATTACATCCGATGTGTGGAAAACCACGTTGGAGTGCCAGGTAAATCTTTCTGCAGATGTACATGAGAGGATGCTACAATACACAGATAAAGCTATGTAGATGCACTGAATTCATTAGTCAGGGAGTGGCCTGGTTTGAGCAGGAGCCAATGGAAGCATCTGTGGTTGGGCTGATGATGGTAAATGACACCTTGCCAAGAAGTTGCAAAGGGTGGCGTTCTGCAGGCTGCAGTGTTGCAGACAACTCCAAGCTGCTGCTGACAAGGCTTTAAGCAGAGGAAAGATGAACATACATTGTTCTTGACAAACTGCTGTCTTCTGTCAGTGAAAACTTAAGGACCTCTGCACCAGGCTTCAGTGCATAGTTAGTCTGATGTCCTTCCTTTACTGATCTCTTCCTTTCACTTCCTGCACTGCATCACTGTTTGAACATAGACTTCTCTCTTTTTAATTTTTGGTTTTCTTCCGCACTTCTCAGCATAAGGAGATACATGTGTGATAGATACAGGGCTATTTAACCCTATTCTTCTACTTGGTAAAATGAGAGTCTTAACATGATCAGTCTCCAAAGGTTAATGAATTCACTTTTCTTCAAATGTAATTGCCGGAGCTCTAGAGGTGCAGGGGGGACTAGGTGTGGCATGAATGCTGGAGTTTGGAAGGGAGTTTCCTCTATAGGAAACTTAAAAAGCTGGCATGTGGGCTGTTGTTTTCCGTAAGGCACCTCAAAGGTCACCTTTGGGGAATGTGAGCTAGTTGCAACTGTGGCAGTTTCAGTGTTTTTCATGGATTAGAAAGTATCTGATAGAAGAGCCTGAAGCTCAGTGGCTGGCCTGTGTATGGTCATGGACGCAGGTGTGGGTGATGGAATATGTAAATAAAGCTCCCCTTGTTTTATTTCTGTGGTTATCAGTGAAGGCAGGGTGCCTTGGTGGGCTTGATAGCTAAAGGAGGCCTACCCACTGTCAGTTCTATAGTATCCATGGGCAGTAAAAACTGTAGTGGAACGATTGTATTGTGTAGTATGGTATTTGGGGTGGCTTCTCCCACTGGATAATATTCTTAATTACAGCCTTACACTTAATAACGTTGTAGCATGTGTGTTTCACTGTCTCCAGATCCACATCATGAGAGCCTCACAGTCTGACAGAGCTCTCACTTCCTTTCTGCAGGGGTTTAGCTATACATCCTATCACTCAAGATAATGAGAATTAAATCTGCAACAAACATGCCTGACCTTCTGTTATGTCTTCCATCTGCAATGCTTTGTGTTTATGGTATAATTATTTCGTGCTTTCAAACTTCAGTGTATTGCACTTCTAGTCTGGTAATGCAACAGGAGTAAACTGATTTTGGTCTGTAACACTTCCTAGCAGTATGTTTCAGCACAGAGGTGGCTAGTTTGTTTCAAAGCATAATAAAATGCTACAATTCATTCATTGTATTTACTCTCAGTAGTTCTTCTAATAGATGTTTTTTTTCCTCCATAGTCAAATGGGTCGGAGTTGGAAAATCAAGAGAGTCAATGATCCAGCTATTTTAAACAAAGGAAGAACTTCAACAATTAGAAGCACAGTTCAGTGTTCATCTGTTCCTTACTGCTTCCTCTTTTTAAATGGAGACACTATTTAAAACCAAAGTGTTCTTCTAGGAATTGAATAGAAACGAAATACATATTCTGTATTGTAACATTTTATTTATCTTAAAAGTCTCAGTAAATTCAGTGTAAAATCTACATGGTGGCCATCATGGGGGGAAAAAAAAAGTGCATAACAAAATAAGGAAAAAATATATATTTTTAATTTGAGCTATGTTACTATTTGAAAGACATCCAAATAGAGTTTTCTTTTTGCTGAAACTGGTATTAAGCCTTTTCCAGCAGTTACTGGGTGACTTCAGAATTGGGAAGATTGGATTTATTCTTCCACTTCAAGTGTTAAAATGTCTTTGTCTTTGAGTTGGCAGTAATAAGACAGATACCATGTACTTACAGTGGCAGGATTATACAGATATATATTTCAATTTATAAAATACAGTAAAGTTAGGTATTTTTGACTGCGCAAAGCAAACACAATTATCTATAATTTTTATATAACTATTTTTTTAATAGCCCACTAAAATGAATGGAGAGAAGCTAAAGTATTTTTTATCACAGAGCCTATTCTAGTAACTGAGATAACATCTGAAGAGGGGCCAAAATGGAGAAAGTTGACCTAATAATTCTTTCACATACCCTGTGTACTAACAGGCAGTCCCTGTGGAGACTGTCAGATGTGCAGTCTTTATTTTATGCAGTGGGGAAGGAGTGAATGAAGGTGGAAGGAAGAGAGTCCCCAGGGTACAAAACACATGGGGAGAGTGGAGCCAAAACAACGTGCTGTGCTTTCTCAGTGAACCTGACACATTTCTTCCTGCTCATGCAGCGGTTGTAATTTCCAAAGTTTTAGTGTTGTTATCTGTTGAGGAACTTGGGACTTGCGGCTCTGTATGGCACACTCGCTTCCACAGCTCCTATGTTTCCAAGAATAAATCAATGCATGACTTAACGATGACTGCTGCAGTATTTACACCCCTCACACATTTTGACCTTCCTCAGCAAAATGTGATACCTAATTTTAGAAGGGGATGACATATGGCAGCCAGGGTTGGGAATGTAGAAGCAGTGGAGAGGTCCCTAGGATCTTCAAGAATACACTTGGATTTCTTTGTGGATCTTCTAATTTATAATGGCTATATCTCAAGAGCTCTCAAAAAAGGCCTACCTCTTGTAGAGGAAAAAGAATACACTAGAAGCTGAGTTATTCCATAACTGGAATTTTCAGAATAGATGTTTCTTTTCTATATATGTCTCAGAGAGCTGTAACAGTATTTTTATATCATTCCCAGAGGCTGTGGAAAATGGCATCACAACCCCAGTAATGCTATTATGTAATGTGTGAAAACATCCCTTTTCTGAGACAGTAACTCAAAGGATACAAAATGATAACTTTTTTTGCATCAGAGATGGGGAAGAAAACAAAAACCTATCCTGTGTACCTCATGTAATACCCACTTTGTTTTATCTCGTTCAGTTATTAAATAACAATGTTCAAAACCTTTTGTGTTAAGAAACAATTGCAAAAATACTGGTATAAGCACATAGCAAGCATTTATTTTAACTGTTTACAGAAGTATTTCTGCTGGTAGGGCAGAATTCTTACACCCTCCGGCTGCAGTGCGGTCTCTTCCTACCCCAGTTCACCGCAGACTATGGCTTCATGCCACAATCAAATACTTACGTATAATAAAAAGAGCCCAAAGCTGTGAATCCTGAATTCAGCTACAACTCCTTTGTTGGTCTTTTACAAGTCATTTAATTTCCCTGTTACTGTTTTGCAATCTGTAAAATGGCAATTAGGAAAATTTCCTCACCTATTTTACACTGTTTTTGGGAACTCTATGGGTCAAGTTCTGCAGTCCTTGCTCAAATGTAGATGAGGAACCTCTATCCTTCACGTTTATGAGTGTTCTAATGAAAGAGCAATGAGATTTCTGACCTTACTTAATCTTTGCAAAGCACTTCTGAAAGATGCTTTGTAAGTGCTAATTAGTACAAGCACTGTGAGATGTACCTCATTTATATGAGGTAATTTAAGCATAAAGATGCTTGGAGATACAGTAATTAAGTTTTGTTTTCATATGGCTTAACCTTGTGACACTTGTCTACTGGATGATCTAGACCTATTCATTTTCTTGGCCTCATCTTCATGGGTGCATTTGTGTTAGGGATGGCCACTGTATTTGAGCTTTAGTTGATTTATAGATGAAGTCCACAATGACAAACAAACCCCTTGGTGTGCTGAATAACTGGATTAAATGATTGACTCTGAATGAAGTATTTGGTATATTTAAAAAAAAAAAGAAAGAAAAAGAAAGAACATGAGGTTTTTATAGCTTAATTTTCACAGGCTTGCTGTCTCGTGTTCACCTAATTTTTTATTTTCCAGTAAGTAATTCTTCCAATAAGTCTCCATTAGATCCACATTGCCTGTCTTTGCATTCAAGGTTTCATCAGAAACCCAGTGATGTTGTCAATGGACTTGATACAGTAGACAATTATCCAGTGACTTACTCTGTTGCAGTAAAAATAATATCATGCATTTCATTTCATAGCATGGTTTTTTTTTTGAATGAAAGTTTACTCCTACTGAATTTCATGTGTTGTCATTGAGTTAAATGTGAATAAGTTCAGGTTTTTATCAAAAAGCTCTTTAATCTACTGAGTGGTATAAGGCTTGATAAGAACTTTTTAAATGTAAATTTGCTTTCATTTTGGCTGTTTCCCATTATTTTGTGGATTATTTTGTATTGTTTTGAACTTCATTTTAATAACAATCACTGTGATGAATTTGATTTCTTCTTTCTCCTCTACTAAATGCAGTAATAATGACTGAAACTGGTTGACGCATCATCCTGTTAGATATCTTGATGGAAGAATAAGAGTAAATGTCTACCAAAACAACATAATTTGTTGTAAAGATTAAAGTTTCTAAAAAGCAGCAATTACTGATTCACTTATGCACATTAATGTATTTGGTATATCTGCTCACACTTAGCCTTATAACATGGCCTTCATAGTCAGGTGTGTGCTTCTTAACACATGCAGTATAGGATTTTGAAGCTTTTGTAATTTTTAATTTGGCTATCTGTGGTCTTACAGTTCTGGCATGATGCACTTTATAAAAGGAAAGAAAATCAAGCATTTCCATAGTAATGTACAAACTGCTTACATCTTTCCCTCTATGCAGATTTTTCAGATGAATTTTGGATCCACACCTGTTATTTTGTCCTGAAAGACACATTAAAATCAATTTACAGTAACAGTGCTTGCTCTCTATTTCTCTTTTTTTTTTTTTCTTCCCCAAAATGTACTTCATGCAAAAATCTGATTCAATATTTCATGGATTTTAAAAACTAACTAGCAGCATTACTGGAAAAAATGGATATTTTCTTTCAATCTGTGAGAAGAAGATTCTCAGTGTTTGGATTTTTTTTATTACGTATTCTATATATTTTATCAGACTCCAATTTACAAACTGAGTGGTGATCCACCTTTAGCAATGTGGAATCAAGGTTAGTCACCTTTAACTGGCTCACATGGGTGAAGAATGGCTTTACAATGAAGCAAAACATTTCCTTTGTGAATTTCCTAATTGATGCAAAGAAGTTCTTTCCGTAACAGATGGTTCAGAACAATTCAAGTGAACTCCATGTAGCTCTTCATCGACAGTACTGTACTAGAAAAGAATGGTAGATACTGACTCAGATAACATCATTATCAAATCTACAATGTTGAAGGGTTTCAAACAAGTCCTGTTACAGCTTTTCAGAAGCCTTGATCCATTTTAGGAGTCTGGAACAGCAGGTGAGTGGCTTGTCCAGTAAACAAGAGCAGGTTAGTACACAATTCACAGCAGTGTCTAAGAGATGTATGAGAACTGCGCTGCTAGTTGACTAATGTTTCTTCATTTCCTTTGCATCAGTTATATATAAATTCATGTAGAATGAGCTTTGATTGGTAGCCAAAGCGTCTGAAACAGTTTGATCGAACTCCATGTGACACTGGCATTGCTCAAGGTGGGGAAAAACAAACAAAAACCAACAACAACAACAAAACAACCGAGTGAGTATCTCTGCTGAAATTACCCACTGGGAAAACACTGTTTTGTTGCTAGCCCGTCTGTCAGCTGGAGAGCAGAGTCTTAAGGCTGGGAGGGAGGAAAGAAGGTGGACAGTGTGGTAAGACTGGGAACAATGTGACTGTCTTGCCTTTGTGGCACTGCAATTAATATGTAACTTCCCTGCTTCTACCCACTTCCAGTACCAGTTTATACGGGGTCAGGCCTTAGCCCACTCCTTATACCTCATGGAAGTAGCCCAGCTTCCTGTACAGTAATATGTCTCATTTCTGTCAGAGGGCCAATTTCAAGTTCTAGATGTCTGCAAAAATAATGAGCTGACATCACCCTTTTAAGTAGGCATCAGGCAAGAAAGAAAATGCTGCTCCAGCCATATTATCTTTAGAAGAGGTCTCTATTTGTGGTGTAGGCGCTGTATCAAGGGAGTAGCTTGTGGATTTGTTGGCTACTAAATTTAGGTGAGTTTGTTAGTGCTGGTTTCATGTCTTCATTAGATCCATATTGCCAATTAAAAAGACAGTGCCTGAGATGTGGAGCCTGCTTGGCCATCGCTGTACTACACAGGATTCGTAGTGCTTGAGAAGTGCATTGTGCAGCCTGTTTCATGGAGGTGAGAAACTGTGCTCTTTCCTTCTCAAATAACAGGTCTGTCAAAAAGAAGAGGGAACGCCCAGCAGAAACTCCTTCCTGTTGCTTTTACTCTTTGGTGGGGATGAACCTTTCATGTTGCTCAAATTTGCAGTAAAATATCATCCGTATGGATATCAGTCATATAGTGAGACATTAAAGAAGTAAAGCCTGAATAAGAATTTCAAGATTTTGCCTTTTAATCTCCTGTATACTCACAGGAAATTAGTTGTTCTAAAATACCTTTGTGTGTTATTAATATCTGTTCATTTCTGCAGTAGAGACTTTGCATTAAATATTTGCCCATCAGCCCTATGAGACTGTCCAGAAGCAAAAAAAAAAAAAAAATTCAGGAAAGGAGATGTTCTGTAAAAGCATACAGTTTATAGCTTCCTTTAATGTATCAGAGTTTGGCCAGCAGCTGCATTTTGTGGTGGCTGGAAATAGCACACACTTTAACACTGTCTACACAAATGTCTTTGGCAAGGAAATGTCTTTCTCAGGAAAAAATAACATTCATGTATTTGAATGTTCTTGCAGTCTTGAGATAATGCACCCTTACTTTGAAGGTATTGCCTTTTAGAAGTTGAGTACCTAAACTGGAGTTTGTGTTACAGGCCTCTAAATAGTGCTTCAGACAACAGCATTAGGTTTCAGGAGATACCTTCCCAGTGCTTGATAAGTGACGGAGCTCTCAGATAGTGTTTGGTGGCTGCTGAAATCCTTAAAATACCCTGGGCAGAAGTGCTAGAGATTTGTTTCTTAAGAACTACAGAACAGTCAAGTGTAAGTGCCCTTATACCAGAGATGGCAGCGTTATCTTCATCTTCCCCTTTATCAGACAAAACTTTTAAGGCTAACTGGGCCTAATTCTTCAAACATGTGGAAATGGCATTTGCCACTGAGGTTTATGGAAGCCCAGCTGGCTTGTGAATAGAGATGCTCCCACGCAGGGGTGCTGTAGTGAACCTTTGGTGTGCGTGACAAAATGACAAACTTGATAAATACAGTGTATTACCAGTCACTATCACAAAAAGGTATTTCATGGTGTTCTTTGCTTCTGAAGAGGAAATTCCAAGTCGCAAACCTATCATATTTAGTCATGTTTCCATTGAGATTCATGAAATAGTGCAGTGCCATGCATGGAAACCTGTCCTCTGATGAGTGAAAACATTTTTAATTGGGAGGAGTGGCTGATAACAAATGGCAATGAGCTCGATAAGCTTGAGGGCTGGGCAACAGAAAGCTCATGAAGCTCAGTAAGAAGTACAGGGTTCCCTGTGTCTCAGTGCAGACTGGGAAGCACGTGGCTGAGTAGCAGCTTCACCAAATAGGGCCTGGGGTTTATAGCAGATGCCAGGCTGAATATGAACCAACGACGCACTCGCATCTTCAATAAAGCAAAGAGCATACTGGGCTATACCAGGAGGATAATGGCTAGGAGACAGAGGGAAGTTATTTCCAATTACTCATGCTGGTGAGTAGTACCACTCATTCATGCTAAATGTCCACTGGCATCTGTTGCACTGGCATGTTTTTTGTCTTTAGTAAATGGGTGAAGAAGAAAACAAGAATCGGGTGAGATGATGTGCCATTCTTATTTCAAGAATCAGCCTCGCTACAGATAAAACCAGCAATGGTCCCAGTGCACAGTCACATGTACATCAGTACTGTAGTTACAACTTTATTGCTTACTTAGCATACTACAGCATCAAGAATAGGCAAAGCTGGTCAAATTCTGAACTTTGCATTTTGTACTCCAACTTTCTTCTGCTTCAGTTATTGCAGCCAGGAAGGCCAAGTGCAGACTGCAGAGCCTAGACTATCAGCCCTCAGATTGTCAGCGTGATTTTCTCACTGCCTCCTTTAATAGTATTACATTTTGTGTTCTCAAGTGATACGATACCACTCCCAACTGGAAAGATTTATTAGAAACATTTCTTCCTGCCTTGCAATCACATACACCCATTCTTTCAGAATTCTGCAATGCAGTTTGTATCTATACCAACAGAGCTGTAATCATGTCTATGTCAGATAAAATTCAGCTTGAAGGCATTTATTGGATAGTTTTACAAAAGGTTTGCCTTGCCATTCTGAAACGGTGTTATGTTTCTCTCTGTAAATTCTAAAGAAGTTTACTGGAAAAGGTAGCTAGGAAATCAAAACCATGTTTTAGGTTAGGATTTGGTCCACTGATTTCGATACATTCTGCAGACAAGAATATACTATCAATGATCTCTACTTGCTTACATTGAGTAGTGAAATAAATTAGAGTGCTGAACAAAAAAGCATCTCCTACTTTCCTGGAAGAACTGAAGTTGGAGTAAAACAACAGCAAATTCCTGCAGAACAGTGCTGGGTGCTGAACTCAGTCAAAGGAACTACCAGTGACTGGGATGAGCGCTGGAGGGTAGTGAATTTTGAAGAGGAATATCAGGCTACTCTTCCATTGTTCTGTCAGTTATTCAATGCTAACCTTACAGTTTTATATTTGCATCAGTTTTAGTGATGATATATTTATACGGTAGCTTCTCGAACAGTCTAAGTAGTGATAAAGAATCAGGATTAGAAACAGAGGCAATGCTGAATATCTTTGCTGTCAAGTTGGAGATCTTCCAAATCTTGAAGACAGGAAAGATACGACAGAAGAAGAGAATATACTGTTGTCTGTCACATCAATATCTTCTCTGAAATTCCAATACAGCAAAACAAAAGACAAAGACAAAAAAAAAAAGAAAAAATCTCTGTTAATTGGCTCCCTGGATGGTAGGCCTAGGACTGAACGTTACTTTTATAGCCTATATCACACCGCTCATGCAAACTGAGCAAAGAGAGAGAACGAGTGCCTCGAAGACTTCCCAATGTAGATTTCAACCTAAAAGGCTGTACTAAGAAACTTTCCATGTTAGCCCTAGTGATGGTTACTGTAGCTGTGGCTGTGGCATGTTATTCTGGCACTGTTTGGACACTCACTTTGACTCTCTGCAGTTTCTGTTTTCCAGACAGAGATCTTCTCAATCCAGGATTGACAAGACAGACACACATTTAAAATAAACATACTTTGTGGGCTGCAGCTGTGGAAACGTCTGTAATACCTCATGAATGCAGACTGCCAGCTTCTTTGCCAGTATGTGCTGACACTCTCCTTTTGATCTGAATGGATGTACCTTGAGTTATTCCAGCTAATGGCTGCTTTAGGGAGTGAATAAAGGAGAGCATGCGAGGCACAACAAACATCGCTGTCTTGACGCAAGGATTCGTTCCACACCAAAATAACACGACTGGGTGCAGACTGGATGCAGCTGGAGTGTGGAGGCAGAAAGGTTTTCCCAGCCCTCCATATACCGGGCGAGGAAGAGAATGTTTTGTACTGTGTGGGACTAGTGAAAGGGCAGAGGTACTTGCACACACTGAGTAATGGAATAGCACTTTCTGGACACTGGTTTAAAGGATTCTTTGGACAATCACTTAGAATTAGATGAAAAACATTGTCACCTGTAGAGGCAGAAATCAGAACACCCCTCTGGGTCACTAACAGCAGTTATTGCTGCCAGAGCTCAGCTGGCAGACACGGGGCATGGGGCTGCTCTCACGTCCAGGCACTCACTCAACCTGACACAAGGGGTGCTTACATGCTATGGTTTTAAATCCACACAAAACACATGGACATGCATTGCTAGTGGATACTTAATTCAGTATTTGTTAAGCGTGTGCATGTGGTGAGTATGCGTGGGCTGATTTTCATACCCAGTTGTATAGGTTTTTGGGGTTGTCTTTTTTCTTGGTAGATTAAAATAAACTGGAAAGAGGCAAAATAAAAGGAAACTGTGAGCAGCAGAAAGGAAGATGCAACTGGAAAGGCCAGGAGCAGAAGAAAAACTGTGGAAAGCAGCCCCTTTGTATATTGCTGTCCGCAGAACAACCACATCTTTGCAACAGCAATAACAGTTTGCAGCCTTGAGAGTGCCCTCTAGTGTAAGTGGGACCTTCGAGGATTTTGATCTACTGAGCAAACTGGTCTATCTCATAGTAACACGCTACGAAAGCCAGCCGTGCCATGCTAATTTAAGAGCAAGCACTGGCTGCCATGCCAAGGTAGAACAGCCTTGGCTTAGCAGCAGCATGCTTCAAGAGCCAGCCCTTAATCCTGCACCTCACTGGCTTATCAAACGGTTTTTGACGTGCAAAGTGACTCATCAAGATTAGGACGTGAACTGTATTGCTAACTAGTCATAGTAAAATGACATGCAACTGTGTGCTGGCACTCACTAACAGGTAATGTCTGAGCTGTGCAGCCCTTTGATATGAGCTGTAAACATATCTGTGAAGGCTGATATGCTGCTATGTGATATGAAAATAAAAGGGCACAGACGAAAGGAAGCAGCCCTGAGCCATTCTAATAAAAACAGGTTTGTTCAGGAAGGTTTTTTTTTTATCTTCGAATCCCTATTGCAGATCACGGAAAGAAGAGCACAGTGGGACTGAGGGCATGGGGTGCGGTGTTGTACTTCAGCCCTGCACTGAGAACGTGTGTGCACCGTGATACTTCACCTGCCCAAAAACAGGCTGCATGCTGGCATATGGCCAACCACAACCACTACTATAATATATATTCTACCTAAAAGAAATTCCAGAATGTTCGTTTCACCGTTTTACCATGAAAATATTAGAAAAGAATTATATAACTGGCCCAAATGCACTCCTTTTATATCAACACAAATTGAGAGGAATCATTGAGGAAATTCCTGATGTAAAGTTGTGTAAAAGACAGAGCCCCACCTCTAGATGTAGTGTTTTGATTTCTCTCTAAATGGCCTAATAATGAAATACTAGAATAAATGGGGAACTAATTACAAGTACATGGAGGGGAGGGCTTTGATATAAATGAAGACTGAGAGAAGCGTAAAATATTTTTAAGGCCCTCCAACACTTAGAGAAACCTACTATTAGATATTTAGAACAACTTAGAAGCTGGTATAATCTTCTGGATTGCTATTTTTCTGCTACCTGTTCCTAAAATGTAATACTCTAACTTGTTACAGTAAATGGATAAAGGTTGCTTGCAGAACAAAGCATAGGCAGGAAGATTGAAGACTGATGAATATTTAGATTCACAAAGCCAAATCAGCCTCTGGAAATATTCTGTCTGACACTCTGTCTGAAACACAAGGCAGAATTTTCCTCAATTATTTCTTTTCCAAACACATAAGTTCTTTTCCCTTTAAGGAACCATCCAATCCTGATTTGCAATGTCTGTGATTTTCATTGTCTGTGATTTCTATTCCAGTCTACCTGTTTAGTTCTAATTACAAAAAAAATAAAAAATAAAAAAAAATTTTTTAAATCATATTTTGGAGTAGTTGAAAGCATTGGCAGACAGGCAAACATTTACCTTGACTGTGTTACTGATGGATCAAAACCAAAAATCTTCTCTCAATGCTTACTGGAGTATGGAAAATCTAAATCTGCCCATTTTGTAGGCAAAGTCCGTTGTAGTTCAGGGCCAAATGTGATGTATTTACTTAAACTGGTCTCAGTGTGAAAGGAATGTGGTGCCAGTCTTTACGAACGGATCACTGTGATCGTGAGGACTAACCTCATGCAGGTTCAGGCAAGGTATCTCTGTATGTCAACATATTTATAGGTAATCTGAGCAAGGGAGATGAGCAGTGAGGTATCAGTGTTTGATGCATTATTGTTTAAAGACAAATCTAAAAGCCAACTGGGAAGAGGTACAGCTGCATATTTTCAAGACTCACTATACCTAACAGGCAATAAATAGGCAATGTCAGTAAGTATGCAGTTAACACACATGGGGGGAAAATAACCTCAATTATATACATAGAGTGATGGGTTCTGAATCAAGCAATTAGCACTCAGGGGAGTGATGCTGCGAGTCATTTATGAATAGTTCCCTGAAAACATCAGTTTGGTTCTTAAGCGGTAATCAATGTGATAAATCGGATGTTTGGAATTATTAGGGGAAGGACCAAGAAGAAAACATCTTTAGGTTTATGCTGCTCAGATGCATAGCAGGTCCACAGCTGGACAACCCGCTTCAGAAAGGACGTTAGAGACGTACCTGAGGGGTACAGAAAATGACATCTGAGGCTGTCTGCACGCTGCAGCTTAGGTATGCTGCCTGTGCTCCACCACCCCATCCCCTGCTGCACAGAGCAGGGTCCTCTCGGGGCACCCTTCCCACACACCCCTGTCCCTTTCCAGAGCAATGGTGTCCTCTCCTGCTGAGGCACAGCTGGTGTGGATCGGACATGCTGCCAAGGAGCTCTTCAATGTGACAAGATATTTGGACGATGATGATATAGCTGACATCTTTATAGTCATGGATGTTACGCAGAGTCAATAGGGAATGGTTATTCACTGTTTTTTGTAAAACCAGACATAGGAGACACTCAATGAAATTAACAGGCAGCAAACTGAAAACACTCCAGACAAAGCGGTTTTTGTTTTGTTTGTTTGTTTTTAATAACATTTTGCTAAGTTGTAGACCTTGCCAGACAAGAAATTAAACGTTGCCAGTTTTGAGAAGGGGACTGGATAGATTCATGATGAATGGCTCTACTGATGACTACTAACCATTAGGATCCAAATGGAAATTTTGGCTCAGAAAATTTCTGGACTCTGAAGTGCTAGAAGCTATGAAGGTGAACTATGGCCAGAATCCTCCTGTGTGTGCCCTGACTTTCTTGAAGCACTAGTAGAAATGGAATATTAGAAGAGACAGACTTAGTAAGCGTAGCCCAGTCCATTTTGCTCTCTACATTTGCTTTCTGGAAATGGAAACTATTGAAAAAAATTGACATGCAATTTTTCTTTGTTCTGTCAGAGAGAAAGCTATCAACCAGGCAATTTGTCTGTAATATTCACACAGGCACAAGAGAAGCAAAGTAGCAAGAAAAAATACAGTCATTTTTATTCTCTGCTTTCTTTTACAAACATGTTTTCAAGGATAAACCAAAATCATCGTATTTTGTAATTACCATTAGTGGTTTGGGATTTGTTTGGGCTGCTTTTTCATATTCAGAAGCTGTGTAACAACACACAATCTCTTCAACTAACCTGGGAAATTGTCAGCTTTAATTTTCGTGAATGCTCAGTGCCAGCACTCTTTGCCAGATCAGATCTCAGCCTTTTTTCTACTTCCAAATCACCAGTGGATCTTCCTCAAGGCTTACTGCTGAGAAATTAATAAAGTACTCAGAATCATCCTGTTGGGTAGCAAGTCAACAGACCGGCAGGTGACCCAATTCCCTCCCTTTAGGATGCTAAGATACATTGATACAGGCAAAACAGAATTATTTTGCTTTAATAGCTTACAAATAGGAAATACCTCATCAGTAACAGATGTTATTAAGGTTGAGGCTCGCAGAGCATTTAAAGAAGGGTTGTCAACACCCATGGCCAACTCAGTGGCAGTCGGAAGATTTCTGCATTTGCCCTGCAGTGGGGTGGTGGCAGGTTGCAAATGTAACAGCCCTCAGGGAAACTGCCCTTAAATTTACTCTTTGGTGACAGCTCCAGCAGCAGCGCTACGGTACATGCTGCTTGCTTTCAAATCTATTTCATATTCTAAGATCAGAGTTTCAGAGCACTCCAAGCAGAACAGCGCTTTTAACTTTTCTCTTTCTATCTCATCCAGTTCTCAGGCAACTGAGCTCCATTTTTTGCTGTCCTAATGAAACACGTGTGATCTAGTGCTCTGTATCCCGACGGGGCACAGTCTGAGCCAGTTTACATTTCTGTTCACTCATGTTCCTCAGAGAGCTTCAGGCATATCAGAGTGTATATTTAATGAATATTTGCAAAGAGATAAAGAAAAGACTGTGAGTTTTCCACGTGCAGTGGAAAATTTTCTGCTGAACATCTTTAAGCGTACACTTACAAGTACACGCAGAAAAAGCCAAAGTAGAAATCTTTGCAGCTGTGTGTGGCAGGAGCCAGACCTTGCAGCGTTAAGCAAAAATGCCTAGAAGGCATTTTTGTGAATTACTGTACGTTAACAACTGTAGCTTCCACTCCACAGACCACAAGACTGGGCTGATCAGCTCTACAGAAAAGAATCCCCATCAACCGGTATAAAATCAGTGTGATTGTGCCTGCAGCCTAACAGCAGTTCAGCAGCTACTGGAATGGGGCATGGTTTTGGTATTCCTCAATGGAAAAACCCTTCCTATACTTGGTTGTGGTTTTGTCCAGAATCCTCGTGTATGTGCAGGTGAAGGCTTGAATTCCAAAACATCTTTGGAAAAAAATGCAACCGTGGTGACCAATTATGTTCTTCGAATGATGCAAAACATTGTGCCTAGAACACCAACACCAGTTTTAAAGGCATTGTTGGCCATGAGGAAAACAACGCATTTTCAAAATCTGCTGCTTGGAATTGAATGTGACGACCTATAAAACGATAGGTAGACTGCTATAGCCAGCTTACCTATAAATAGGAAATTAATTGTAGTATTTCCACATCACACAGTGAAAGCAGGAAGTCCCAGAAAACTTGGTGATTTTGGTGAAACTGAGCATCAGCCTCTGACACCTGAATGAGGACGTGCTGGTGGCCCTACGCTTGTTACCAGCAGGTGCCGAGAGGGCTCCCTGGCCAGCCCGAGGCTCTCACATCTCATTTCAAAAAAGTAAATTCTTGCACTTCTGCATGATTCCGTTGGCTCCACAGCATTTAGACAGCTAAAATTTTAGCAAGCAGTTTAAGTTTTAGGAAGAACCACTTGAAACAGTGATATGCATGAAATTTAGAGGAAGATGAGCCCAAAAAAGCTAGCAAGGAAGGAGTGTTTATTGAGAAATCCACACTTCGGAACCCTGCTTTAACTTGCAGTGCTTTTTGCAGCAAGAATTCAGAGCATGGATGCGGTGATTTGGGTGCACTGAGAGACCGCGCGCGGCGGAACACCCCGGCAGCTCCCGCTGCGGGCCGGGCACCAGGCCCCACCGTCACCCGCGGGTGAGGGAGGGAGATCCGAAAGCAGCCCGGATGCGTGTCAAGGGCTCTGCTGACAGGAAAGTGAAGCAGGAGTTCGACTTTCCTGCAGCAGAAGGGACGGCTCCCCGCAGGAAGCCGTGAGCCCCGGCCCCGAGAGCCTCCCGCCTGCGGGCGGGCGGCTTCCCTCACGGGCAGCGCCGCCATCCCGACAGCGCCGCCT